>PITA01030216.1:0-16816 GCA_004023965.1 Spilogale gracilis | reverse complement strand
TCGGAATGGCATTGAAAGTGTAGATTGCTCTGGGCAGTATAGACATTTTGACAATGTTTATTCTTCCGATCCATGAGCATGGAATGCTCTTCCATCTTTTTGTGTCTTCTTCAATTTCTTTCATGAGTGTTCTGTAGTTCCTCGAGTACAGATCCTTGACTTCTTTGGTTAGGTTTATTCCTAAGTATCTTATGGTTTTGGGTGCTATAGTAAATGGTATCGATTCTCTGATTTCCCTTTCTATTTTTTCATTGTTAGTGTATAAGAATGCAACTGATTTCTGCGCATTGATTTTGTATCCTGCCACATTACCAAATAGTTGTATGAGATCTAGTAGTTTGGGGGTAGAGTCTTTTGGGTTTTCCACATATAGTATCATGTCATCTGCAAAGAGAGAGAGTTTTATTTCCGCTTTGCCAATCTGAATACTTTTTATTTCTTTCTGTTGTCTGATTGCTGTTGCTAGGACTTCTAACACTATGTTGAATAGTAGTGGTGAGAGTGGGCATCCTTGCCTTGTTCCTGATCTCAGAGGAAAGGCTGTCAGTTTTTCCCCTTTGAGCATGATATTCGCTGTGGGTTTTTTGTAGATAGATTTTATGAGGTTGAGAAATGTTCCCTCTATCCCTATACTTTGAAGAGTTTTGATCAGGAACGGATGTTGTATATTGTCAAATGCCTTTTCTGCATCAATTGAGAGTACCATGTGGTTTTTCTCTCTTCTCTTATTGATTTGTTCTATCACGTTGATTGTTTTGTGAGTGTTAAACCACCCCTGCATCCCTGGGATAAAACCCACCTGGTCATGGTGGATAATTTTTTTAGTGTATTGTTGGATCCTGTTAGCAAGGATCTTGTTGAGAATCTTGGCATCCGTATTCATCAGCGATACTGGTCTGAAGTTCTCCTTTTTGATGGGGTCTTTGTCTGGTTTGGGGATTAGAGTGATGCTGGCTTCATAGAAAGAGTCTGGAAGTTTTCCTTCCGTTTCTATGTTTTGAAAGAGCTTCAGGAGAATAGGTGTTATTTCTTCTTTGAATGTTTGGTAGAATTCCCCAGGGGATCCGTCTGGGCCTGGACTCTTGTTTTTGGGGAGGTTTTTGATCACTGTTTCAATCTCGTTACTAGGTATAGGTCTATTCAGATCGTCAATGTCTTCCTGTTTCAGTCTTGGAAGTTTATAGATTTCTAGGAATGTATCCATCTCTTCTAGGTTGTTAAACATATTGGCATATAATTGTTGATAGTAATTTTTGGTGATTGTTTCTATTTCCTTGGTGTTAGTCGTGATCTTTCCCCTTTCATTCATGATTTTGTTAATTTGGGTCTTCTCCCTTTTCTTTTGGGTTAGTTTGGCCAATGGTTTATCGATCTTATTGATTCTTTCAAAGAACCACGTTCTAGTTTCGTTGATGCGTTCTATTGTATCTCTAGTTTCTGATTCATTCATCTCTGCTCTAATCTTATTATTTCCCACCTTGTGTGGGGGGTTGGTTTAATTTTTTGTTGATTTTCCAGTTCTTTAAGGTGTAATGAGAGTTGGTGTATTCGGGATTTTTCAATTTTTTTGAGTGAGGCTTGGATGGCTATGAATTTCCCCCTTAGGACGGCCTTTGCTGTATCCCATAGGTTTTGGATCGATGTATCTTCATTCTCAGTGGTTTCCATGAAGTTCTTCTTTGATTTCTTGGTTGATCCACATATTCCTGAGTAGGCTCGTCTTTAGCTTCCAAGTGTTTGATTTTCTCCTGAACTTTTTAAGGTGATTGAGTTCCAGTTTCATGGCATTTTGGTCAGAGAATATGCAGGGAATAATTTCTATCTTCTGGTATTGGTTGAGCCCTGATTTGTGACCTAGTATGTGGTCTATTCTGGAGAAAGTTCCATATGCACTCTAGAAGAATGAGTATTCTGCTGTTTTAGGGTGAAATGTTCTGAATATATCTATGAGATCCAGAATACCCAATATATAGGGGTAGTATTGAATAGGGATGTGGGATTGACTTGAAGCTTGTATCTACATGTACATATAAAAGAGAGAATAAAGGAAAGAGGAGAGAAGAAAGGGAAAAACGGAGGGAGCAAATAGGGAAACAAGAGGCAACAACAAAAGCAGAAAATACAGGGGTGTGTTTGAAAAAATTTCAGGGTAAAAAAGAGAAAAAAATAAAAAATAAATAAATAAAATATATATAAAAAAATAAAAAATGTTATGGGGTGTTGTATTGGGTATCACGTTGTGATAGGAAAGGGGCTAAAAATTGAAAGAAGAAAAACCGTGAAAATGTATTTTTAAGCTTAAAGTGGAAGCTTTAAAAGTAAGAATAGAAAAAAGTTTAAAAAAGTAAATGAGGTGGAAAACTGTTTCATTGAGTTGTAGGGCTTTTGGTACTTATAGTCCATGCCAGGAGCTTAATAAATTGCCTTTCCCCCGATTTGGGGTTTTGCATTGGAATGTTGTCCTCCTGAGCTTCTGGCTTGCTTTCTGGGGGCGGGGTGTGCAGTTCTGTTTCAGTCTGTCGGAGCAGGATGTCTGTGCCCAGACCTGCCTCCCAGAGGGAGCCGCTACACAGGGAGGGGCTCTTTCCAGCCTCCCGGTTGGCAGTCTGTCACAGCCGGGCTGGTGCAGAGGTTGTATTGATTTCTGCCCCCGCCCCCGCTAGTCGTTTCACTCCTGCACCTCAAAGCAACAACTCCTTTTGGATCGCGCGACTTTGCGCCCTGGGACACGCGGCCTCTCCGGTCCCACGCAAGTCTGTAAAAACGCCTTCCCTGGGGGGTGCAGCCCATGGTGTGGAGAGAAATGGGAGAAAAGGGCAGCGGCGTAAAAATAGAATCCATGCCCGCTGCTTTCGCGGCAGCGGCGAGGGCACGCACTGGGGAGGCGCCGGGCGGGCGGTGTGGCGCGATGGGGGGGGCGGAGCGGCGTGCGTGCCGGGGAAGTGTGGGGGGGGCGCCGGGCAGCGGGAAAAGAAAAAAAAAATTTTTTTAAGTCTCCTTGCCTTGCCCCGGCTCCACTGTGTTCCCGTTTCTGTCTAGCCCCGATTCAGACCCTAATCTGCTGTTATTCCTCACTCACAGAGCACTTCCGTTTTGGGGTATTTGTTTTCAATGGTTCAGCTCTGCGGGCTTCCTCCCCCACTCCCCTGTCTCTGGGGGCAAGCCTCCAGACCCTCTTATTTGTTTCTACCTTTTTGCCGATGTTCCTTGTCTCTCGTGGCGGTCCAGAAGTGGGAAATATCACATTTCAGGCTGATTTCATGGGTGTTCATGGTGGTCTTGTAGTGGGTTTTTTTTGGTGGAATTCAGCTCTCTTCAGGGAGCTCCCCGAAATGTGGTCACCTGGCCTTCCGCCATATTGACCCCTCCTAAAATGTCCTATTCTTTAACTTATCTATTCAATACATATTCAGAATAACTACTTTTTATGAAGTGCTATGAGAGATGAAAAGATGAATTTCATAGAACTAATTTTCAAGGGAAATAATTTATTGGAGCATAACATAAATGCAGAAAAATGTACAAATCAGTTGATGAATTTTCATGGAAATAACCTGTCCATGAGCACTGATCAGATCAGGAAACACAAGTGGCTACTTCCCAATATTCTCTCAGTCTTTCTAGTTACATCCCCTTCAAAGATGAACTGACTTCTGATTTCTGTCTCCATGATTCTTTCTACCAGCTGTTAAAAAGTATTTGATGGAAACACACAATTTTTATTCTTATGTATCTGCCTTCCTTTTCTCAATACAATATCTGTGAGATTAATCTGTGGTTTTGCTTGCTGCAGAAGTTTGTTTTCATTCTTGGATAGTACTCTAATATTAAAAAAATATTTGGTTTGTTTCCATTTAAAACTATAACTACAAACAGTGTTTTATAAACAAAGTTTTACTTGTCTCTGTGCACACATAGATATGTGCATTTTTGAGGTTTTTACGCAAGAGTGGAATTGCTTGGTCAGAGGGTGTATTATTTCAAACTTAGTGGCTTAAAACAAAAATGAGCATTTATAATCTCATGTGCTTTCAATGAGTTAGGAATACAGGAGCAGCTTGACTCTGTGTATTCCTGCCTCAAGGGTCTTTCATAAGACTATAGTCAGGATGTTGGCCTTCATTGCAGTCATCTGCACACTTGACTGGGATTGGAAAAATCCATTTCCAAGATGGCTCCCTCACTTGGCTATTGGCAGGAGGTTCAATTCCTCACAACGTGGGCCTCTCCATGGGGCAGCTTGAATGCCCTCATGTACTGTACCCTCAAGCCACAGTACCATGAGGGCAGTATATAAAATGAAATTGATTTGGTCATGTTAATCTTGTATCTAGCAAATTTATTAATTCTAGTAGTTAATCTGTAGGTTCTTTGGGACTTTCTATGTATCAAATTATATTTGAAAAATGGCATTTATATTTCTTCCTTCCATCAAATTATGATTTTATATGTATTTATATAAACATTTATATACCTTATATTTTATAGTTGCACTGGCTAGGATATTCATATAATATTACATAGGGGTAGTAGTGGTAGGCATCCCCATTTTGTCCCAATAATGTGTAAGACTTTTGATATACTATCATTAAATAGTATATTTGTCATCATTTTATTTTTTAAGATTCCTCATGTCAAAAGAAATTCCCTTATATCTCTAATTGTCTGAAACTCATTTTTTCTATCATGGTGGTTTTAAATCTTAACACGTGTTTTTATTTCATCTATTAAAATAATCATATGATTTTCTCCACTTGGAAGGAAATGTGATGATTCATATTGATAAATTAGCATTCTTTGGATTGAATATAATTCAATTATATTCAATAGTAATTATTTACTTTAATTAAGTAAATTAATAACTTACACCACCTACCCTAGGTGTAAGTGATCCAAAAACGAGTAAGGTAGAAGCCACAGTGTCTTTTATGACCTGATCTTAGAAGTGATACACTATTATTTTTATAATATCTTACTGGTTACAGAGATCAGCTCTATTCACTGCAGAAGGAAATAGCTATGTAGAGTGAATACCATGAGGAAGGGGTTATTGATCCACTATGAAACCTGTTTATAAACAAAGAGAACATAACTATATAAGCTTTTATAAATACTACCCTAAGGTTTCCAAAGTGGTTGTATTTATTTGCATTTCTTAAAAGTGCATATAAGTTGTCGTTTCTTCTTGTTTGTTCTGATACTACTTTTGTCCTTTTTTTCTTTCTTTCTTTCCATTTTTGGCCCTCTGACATGTTAGTGAGTACTGTGTGACATCTCATTGTGGTTTTAATTTGCAGTTCTTTGGTGAAGTTGAATGCTTCCCTATGTATCTATTGGCTATTTGGATGTGATCTTCTGTGAATGCCTGTTTGATACTTTTCCTATTTTTATATTGAATTGTTTGAGTTTTTAAAATTATTGTTTACCAAGTTCTTTATTTTAAATCTAAGTATTTCTAAGATATATGTGATACACAGTAGCTTACCTTTTTGTTACTTGCAAAAGTTGTCTTTTGATGAATAGAAGCTCTTAAATTTAATATAGTCAATTTATCAATGATTACCATATACTTTGTGCTTCTTAGATTCCTACTAAATACTTTTCTCAATGCCAAAGTCATGAAGATTTTCACCTATATTATCTTCTAGATACTTTACTATTATATGACCTACATGAAGAACTATAAACTACCTGATATTAATTTTTAAATATGGTATAAAGTAGAGGTTGTAATTGAAGTTCAGTTATCCAGTTGAACAGGAAACATTTACTGAAAAGCTCATCCTTCCCACTGTTCTGCAAGACCATTTTTTTTCATATCAAAGGTTTAGAAGTATAACGATGGCTTCTAAAACTCTATTTTCTTCTGTTTATTTATATGAGGAGTTTTACTTTAAAACTATGTTGTCTTAATTGACATTACTTTGTAACTTCTGATGTCTCATGGTGTCTTTATTTTCCCCCCAGAGTTGTTTCAATTATTTTAGGTCCATTACATTTTGATATAAGTTTTACATCAGCTTTAATCCTTCCATATCCTCCTAAAAAGAAGATGCTAAGGTTTTGATTAGGATTTTATTCCTACCAACAGTGTAGGAGGGTTCCCCTTTCTCCACATCCTTGACAAAACTTGTTTCCTGTTTGGCAATTTATGCCATTCTAACTAGTGTAAAGTGGCATCTCATTGTGGTTTTGATTTATATTTCTCTGACAGTTAGTGATTTTGAACATTTTTTCCTGCATCTATTAGCCATTTGTATGTCTTCTTTGCAGAAGTGTTCATTTGTATCTTCTGCCCATTCTTTGACTGGATTATTTGTTTTTTGGGTTTTGAGCTTGGTAAGTTCTTTATAGGTCTTGGATACCAGCCCTTTATCTGTAAAATCATTTGCAAATATCTTCTCACATTCCATGGATTGCCTCTTAGTTTTGTTGACTATTTCTTTTGCTTTGCAGAAGCTTTTTATCTTGAGGAAGTCCCAAAAGTTCACATTTGCTTTTGTTTCCCTTCCCTTTAGAGATATGTCTTGGAAGAAGTTGTTGTGGTCAATGTTGAAAAGATGTTGCCACTTATGTTCTCCTCTAGGATTTTGATGGATTTCTGTCTCACATTGAGGTTTTCATCCATTTCAAGTTTATCTTTGTGTATGATGTAAGAGAATGGTCCAGTTTCATTCTTGTGTGTGTGACTGTCCAATTTTCCCAGCACCATTTATTGAAGAGACTGTCTTTTTTTCCATTGGATATTCTTTCCTGATTTGCCCAAGATTAGTGGACTGGAATTGAGAGTTCATTTCTGGGTTTCTATTCTGTTCCACTGATCTATGTGCCTGCTTTTGTACCAACACCATGCTATCTTGATGATCACAAGTTTGTAATATAACTTAAAGTCAGACATTATGATGCTCCCAGCTTTGTTTTTGTTGTTGTTGTCTTTGTTATTTTTTTTTTCAACAATCCCCTGGCAATTCAGGGTCTTCTCTGGTTCCATAGAAATTTTAGAATTGTTTGTTTCAGTTCTGTGAAAAACGTCAAAGGTATTTTGACAGGGATGACATTGAAAGTATAGATTGCTCTGGGCAGCATTAATATTTTCACAATGTCTATTTTTCCAATCCATGAGCATGGAATGCTTTTCCATCTCTTTGTGTCTTCCTCAATTTTTTTTTCATAAGTGTTCTCTATGGTTTCTAGAGTATAGATCCTTTACCTTTCGGTAAGGTTTTTTCTTAAGTGACTTGTGGTTTTTGGTGCTATTGTAAATGGAATCAACTCCTTAATTTCTCTTTCTTCTGTCTTGCTGTTGGTGTATAGAAATGCAACTGATTTCAGTGCATTGCTTTGAATCCTGCTATGTTGCTGAACTGCTGTATGAGTTCTAGTAACATGTGGTGGGGGGGTGGAGTCTTTTGAGTTTTCCACATGAAGTATCATATCATCTGTGAAGAGAGAGAGTCTGACTTCTTTGCCATTTTGAATGTCTTTTATTTCTTTTTGTTGTCTGATTGTTGAGGCTAGGACTTCTAGTATGATGTTGAACAAAAGTGGTGGGAGTGGGCCATCCCTGTCGTGTTCTTAACCTTAAGGGAAAAGCTCTCAGTTTTTATCCATTGAAAATGATATTCTCTGTGGATTTTTCATAGATGGCTTTTATGATATTGAGCTATGTTCTCTCTATCCCTATACTTTGAAGAACTTTATTCAGGAAAGGATGCTATATTTTGTCAAATGCCTTTTCTGCATCAGTAGAGAGGATCATATTGTTCTTGTCTTTTCTTTTATTAATGTGCAGGGTTCCCTGCTCTGTGGGAAGCCTGCTTCTCCCTCTTTCACTCTCCCTGCTTGTTCTCCCTTTCTCACTGTGTTTCTCTCTGTCAAATAAAAAATAAAATATTTTTTAAAAACTCATTGCATTTTTCTCAATAATATTTTATGGTTGTGCATATTTTCACTAGATTTTGATTGTACACTTGCACAATTGTGAATGATATCACTTGAAAAATGGTCTTGTAGTAATTTTCATATTGTATATAAAATGAAATTGATTTGGTCATGTTAATCTTGTATCTAGCAAACTTATTAATTCTAGTAGTTAATCTGTAGATTCTTTTGGACTTTCTATGTATCAAATTATATTTAAAAATGGCATTTATTTCTTCCTTCCATTAAATTATGATTTTATATGTATTTATATAAACATTTATACACCTTATATTTTATAGTTGCACTGGCTAAGATATTCATATAATATTACATAGGGGTAATAGTGGTAGGCATCCCCATTTTGTCCCAATAATGTGTAAGACTTTTGATATACTATCATTAAATAGTATATTTGTCATCATTTTATTTTTTAAGATTCCTCATGTCAAAAGAAATTCCCTTATATCTCTAATTGTCTGAAACTCATTTTTTCTATCATGGTGGTTTTAAATCTTAACACGTGTTTTTATTTCATCTATTAAAATAATAATATGATTTTCTCCACTTGGAAGGAAATGCAATGATTCATATTGATAAATTAGCATTCTTTGGATTGAATATAATTTGGTAGTAATCCATTACTTTGATATACATTGCTGAATACTACAATAGTTTGATTTTTTTTTTTTTGCATTTTTGTTCAAGAAAAATTAGCCTGAAGTTGGTTTTTTTTTTTTTTTTCTTTCCTGCAAAGTCCCTATCAGGTTTTAGCATCAAAGTTACCATGGCCTTAAAAATGAAATGGTAAGTGTGTTCAATCTTCTCTATTCTCTGGAAGTGGTTCTTTATTATTTATATTATTACTTCCTTAAACATTTAAAGGAATTCTTGTAAGATTGAGGGTTTCTTTTTGAGAGATTTAAGATATATAATAAATTAGATGACTAGATTTCTATTTTTACTTTCTTTAGTTATGATAATTGCTTTATTAAGATTTATTAATTTATTTTTACTTTGATTTGTAATGAAATATTTGCTTATGATTTTAAAATCTTCCTTTTGCAATTTCATTTTTCTGACATATACCTTTTATTTCTTAGCAAGGCTTCAAGCTCTTGCCTTCTTGTTTTCTTATGATGACTTTGTACTGATATGTGCCAGATTCTTTACCCCTCAAGAATAGGTTTCATTTTTTTTTTTTTTTGCATCAGCTGTTTGCATGAAGTTCCTATAAAGAGCAGCATAGTTGGGACAGTCTTTAACAACATGACTTCTATATATTTTTATTTCATCTATACTTACCTTATCTGCTTCTGTGAAACAAACTGGCCCAGGAACCTTTTAAAAATCAGTTTGATTCATCCCAGTTCCAACACGAGTTAACAAAGCTTTAGCTTTTTAGTCTTATATATAAAACACCCTTTCTATAGAAAATTTAAATTATATTTAGTTCTCTTTTGTACTTTTTGAGCTATCCTGACTGTGCAACCTCTGCGTCCTCTTCATTCTTCCCCCTTTACGTCTTTAAATAGCTTCTTTTAGTTTTCTCTCATGCATTTTAATCAAATCTAAAACCAATTTAACTATCTTCCCCCCCCCCCAAAAAAAAATCACCCAATTTAGACTCTATTCTCTCAGGTTATAAAACTTAGAATCATCCCTATCTCCTGTCGCTTTCCTTATCTTTAGTTACCAACGTATGTTAATTTTTTCTTATTGCTTATCTACATTTTTTTTTAAATTTTTACTGCTACCATCGTAGGCTGGTGCTCTAACTTTATTCTCTGAATACAGTCATTTCTGCAACCATCTAATTCATCCTAAAAATATCATCAAACAAATTTTCCCTAAACATAATTGGGCAGAAAAATCACTCAATTGTGCCCTGAAAAAAAAATTCCGCCATAAATATTAATGACTCTCTATATTCCGATTCCAAATAATCTCCCCAATCTTATTTTACACTGTTTCTTTCATAACCCATACATTCTCAATTTCAATAATGCTTTCTCAAAATAGCCATTGCCTTCGACTACTATCCTGTAATAACCTCTTTCTGAGACTATTCTAAGGAGAAATTATATTTGTAGGCTTTGACTTAGCAACTAAGAATCTTGAATTTGTTTGCTACTGAAAAGAAATTATGACCATCTAAAATGGAACAAATGAATAATAATTTTTGGCTTATTTATAAGAGCTCTTAAGGATAACTGATTTTTTTAATTGTGACAATGCATTGTTATAGCATATATAAAAATGGAATGTTTAATTAAAAAGGCACAAGGGATGAAAGGAGGAATTGGAATGATGTTATAAGGTTCTTACATTATATGTGATGTTGTAATATCATTTGATGGCTGGCTCAGATTTTGTATAAAATATACATTGTAAATTCCAGGGGAAGCACTAAAAAAGTTTTTTAAATGATGCATGAATAATATTTCTACAGATGAGTTTAAATGCAATGATAAAATGCTCAATGAAATTTAGAGAAATAAAAAAAATGAAGGTGAAAAAAGAACAAATACAAAACAACCACCAAGGTGGAAGATTTTAATCCAGCCATATCGATAATCACTCTAAATGGTAATTGTCTAAACATACCAAACAAAGGCAAAGATTAAAAGACTAGATATAAAAGTAAGCCTGACTGTATGCTATCTCTAGAAGAACATAATTTATTTTTATTTTTTAAAGATTTTATTTATTTATTTGACACAAAGAGAGAGTGAGAGGGAACACAAGCAGGGGGAGTATGTGAGGAAGAAGCAGACTTCCAGGTGAATAGGGAGCCCAGTGTGGGGCTTGATCCCAGGGTCCCGGAATCATGTCCAGAGCTAAAGGCCGATGCTTAACTGACTGAGCTACCCAGGTGCCCTGGGAAGTACACCGTTTAAATATAGAGACAAACAGCTTAAAAGTACAAGGATGGAGAAAGATATGTCATGCAAACACTAATCAAAAGAAAACCAAATAGATATTGCAATTTCAGACAAGGTAGACTGCAGAACAAGAAATATTATCAGCGAAAAAGAAGGACATTACAAAATGATAAAGGAGTCAATTGTCTAAGAGAGCATAACAATGGTAAATATGTATTCACCAAAAAAAGAGCTACATTATATACAAAACAATAACTGATATGAAGAGAAACAGAAAGATCCAATTATAGTTGAATGCTTCAAAAATCTTCTCTGAATAATTGATAAAACAAGTGGACAGAAATTCAGTAACAGATATCATTTATATATCTGTTATATGAATGATGTAATCAACCAATAGGATCTAATTGGCTTATACAGAACACTCTACCAACAACTGTAGAATGTGAGCTATTTCCAAATGTGTATAGAACGCTCACAAAAGTAGACCATACAGACAAACCTTAACAAATGTAAAAGGATAAAAATTATGCAGAGTATAATCTCAGACCATGATGGAATTACTTTATAAATCAATAAAAGAAAGATATCCAGGAAACCCTCGAATATTCAGATATTAAACAACACATTTAAAAATATCCCATAGTTTTGTTTTATTCTCTCTTTTTTTAAGATTTTATTTATGTATTTGATAGAGAGAAGCACAGCTAGAGAGGGAACACAAGCAGGGGGAATGACAGAGGGAGAAGCTGGCTTCCTGCCAAGCAGAGAGCGTGCTGCGGGCCTCAATCCTGGGACTTCAGGATCATGACCTGAGCTGAAGGCAAATGCTTAACAACTGAGCCACCCAGGTGCCTCAAAATATCCCATAGGTTAAAGAAGCTTACAAAAATATATATATATAGTTTGTACTAAGTGAAATAGTACAATAAATCAAAATTCTTCAAATGCAGCTAAAGCAGTGCTTGAAGGATAAATTTTAAGCATTGAATGATTAGCAAAGAAGAAATACCTAAAATCAGTAATATAGGATTCACTCTCAAGAAACTAATAAAAGAAGAGCAAATTAAGCCTGGCACAAGCATAAGGGAGAAAATTATAAATATTATAGCAGAAATCAATGAAATTAAAAAAAGCAGCAGGTAAAGTCAATGAAGCCAAAACTAGTTTTTTGAATATCTTAATAAAGTTGTTAAACTTTAACTAGGTTTACCAAGAGAAAATAGTTTTACTATCAATAATCAATATCAAAATGAGATCTCAATACTGATCCTATAGCTATTAAGAGGAAAATATAGAACGAGTATAAAAAAACCTTTGTTCATAAATTCTAAAACTTTTATGAAATTCCCAAATTTCTTGATTGTCACAAACTATCAATATTCATGCAAGAAAATCTCTGAATTATCTTATATTTATTAAGGGAATTGAACATATAATTTAAAACAATCTGTAAAAGAAAACACCAAGCCTAAGTTTTTTCAGTGGGAAATTCACCAAATCTTTAATGAAGAAATAATACTGATTCTATACAATCTTTTCAAGAACATAGAATAAGAAAGACTTTAAAATAATTATGATTGATGTGTTATAGAAGGGAAGAAAGATGGATAAAATAAATGAAATTGTAAAAAATATCTAGAGAGATTAGATCTATAAAAAGCAACCACTGAATATTCTAGAAGAGAAAAATACAAGTTCTAAAACTTGATAACTTAATGAATATATTTTATAGCAGTTTAGATATACTAATATTAATACACTCAAAGATAAGTGGAATAGAACATCTAGGAAACTTTGGCAAGGGAATAAATGGGTACCATACTTACTCTACTGCAATGATGCAAATGCTGGAGAGCAGCCAGTATATGGCTGGGATCACTGAGAGAAGGGAGACATATAAGGAGCCCCACTTTCATCCCTGCTTGCTTCCTGGTGGCATTTTGAAATGTGATGTAGGAATGTAGAGCTTAAGTGTGATAGCCTCTGTGAACTGAGAAAATAGAAGTCACACTTCAGAACTCACTGGGTAAATATAATTTAGGAGACAGGATACCTTAGGGTAAAGATCCATAGAAAAGAATTCTAATGTATTTGCTCAGGTTTCTTCCTGGATCTTCTGACTACTAACATGAACACAAGCAAGGCAAAATTCTAGGAAGCCCATTATATAATATCTGCTAACAGGCTACAAAACTGATCAGAGATTTCAAAGGCCATACCTAACGAGGAGAGACCCACTCCCTCAAGTAAGACTTCAGACAGCCCATGTTCTAATAATGTTGCCTTAAAAATAAGGGCTAAGACCTAAGAACTGAGGTAAAACTGAGGGAGACCTATTCAAACAGGCCTGATATCAAGCTCTGACAGGATCAGTGTAATCTGTGATGATCTGGTTTCTAGAATAAAATGTCACATATTTTGGAGGTTAGACACATACTGTAGAGCTTCTGTTATTAGATAAACCTCTCTTCAGGGGATTTTTCATCATTGACTATTCATCAAATTATTCTGCGTCCTCACTTTAGTCTGCTAAGTGTTTAGATGTTCTTATTCTTTGTGTGCCAAGGCCATTGTGGTAGGCAGAATAATGAATGACCCCAAAACATTGCCCATGTTCCAAAATCGTGAACCTGTGAGTATGCTAACTTATGTGGCACAAGGGACTTTGTTGATGTGACTAAATCAAAGACCTTGAGATGGGTATGACACTGGATCACCCAAGGGACGCAGTCTAACAATATGGATCTTTAAAAGCAGAGAAACTTCTTTTGGCTGAGGTCAGTCGACAGGAGGTGTGATTATGGAAGAATGGTCAAAAAGATATAATGTTGCTGGCTTTGAAGATGGATGAAGGGGATTATGAGCCAGGAAATAAGAGTAGCCTCTAGAAGCTGGAAGAGGCAAGGAAAATGATTTTCCCCTAGAACCTTCAGAAAATAATGCAGTCCTGTTGATAACTTCATTTTAGCTACTGGGACCCCTTTTGGACTTCTGACTTATAGAACTATAAGGTAACAAATTTGCGTTGTTTTTTTCCACTAAGTTTGTAGTAATTTGTTACAGCATCTCTATCAAACTGATACAAACCTTTTTGGTAGGATGATGAAGTTTTTGTATACCTCTTTAAAATATTTTAAAATAATGTAGCACAAAAAAGGAAACCAACTCTATGGGGAACAAGTTACCAAATATTTTTAAAAGCATATTTGTGATTAAGTGAGAATATATATTATATATTATATATATAAAATGTGTGCATGTGGTTAATGGAATCTAGTAGTGTGTTGAATGGCAAAAAAAAATTTTTTTTTAAAGATTTTATTTATTTGACAGAGAGAAACACAGCCAGAGAGGGAACACAAGCAGGGGGAGTGAGAGAGGGAGAAGCAGGCTTCCCGCCGAGCAGGGAGCCCAATGTGGGACTCGATCCTGGGTCTCCGGGATCATGACCTGATCTGAAGGCAGTCGCTTAAACAACTGAGCCACCCAGGTGCCCCAATGCCAAAATTTTTGAAGTGCTAAGGAGCGCATGGGATATTTTCAAATATCTGCAACAAATGAATGTGATATGAAAATCTATGTAATTTCTGTTGGTGACAAAGTTATAGATATGCTGATTTTACCATAATGAATTACCTATATTCCTGATAGAAGAAAATTTTATATTTCAGTTAGAAGTTAAAGAAGACACATAGTTTTTAAAAATTACACCCAAGTATTTTGGTTCTCTGAACTTCGTTCATGGATCCCATACTAAGAACTCTTGTTTTGTTACTGAGGCTCAAGAGAGAAATCTTACCTTTAAACCTTAGCAGGTTAGACAAGCAGAAGGATTACCTTGGAATTTGACAAAGACTATTTTAAGACAGTTTGTTTAAAAAGAACTCTTAGAATACACTCATTCTTACCTAAGAGGTCTGAGCAGATTCTTGAAGGATGAATATGTTGGTTGCTGCATTTCTTGTCACTCTTGTCCTCAAACTGCATGTTCAAGTTTACCCAAGTCTTCGGTTAACATTCTAAAAAATATAAGGAGTTGCAGAGAGTTTAGCTTTCTTAGATTATGCAGCATTACATCTTATGGGCTGATTACCTCCATTCAATCAAGATTATTCTGGGCATGAGTTAGGTCATAATTTTAATATGACTCAATCCAACTCTCATTCATAACTAGCCATTACAAATGGCACTGCTGAATTTTTGACCCAGAAAATGGGAGGTCCCCTTTCCTAACCCATGAAAGGGTGCAGAAGTGTTAGTTTTTTCACTGAGAGGTTTTAAATTTATTTCTTTAGTCCTTTACCCCACAGAACTTAAGTTTTGTTTAATTTCTTGAAGGGAAGATTAGCCAAGGATTTATCCTCCCTCTAACCACCTTTGTCTCATGAACAACTGCTGAAAGGCTGTTTAGAGGTGCTTCTCACCATAGTCTCCTAGACAAAGCCCCAAAACTTAGTGAATGCCTCCTGTTTGTAGTTTACCATCCATTTGGGGATCTCTTAGACTCCAGTGAGTCACAGGAGCCCAGAATCACCACTGAAATTGTGACTAGTTTTCTCTCACACCTGAGTTCTTCTGCCAGGGACAAGACCAATCCTTAGCCCTTAGCTGGAATCAGAAAATGAGTCCAGAGAAGACCTGGTATGGACTTACCCTAGAAGGGCTCTTTTCCTGAGAAATTTTAATACATCTTGTACTTGCTCCTAAAACTTGCAAATGGTCTAAAACTATAAATCCTGTCATTAATTCACCTGTTTTTGGTTTCATAGTGAGAGTGTTGATCTGTCATGACCTCAGACACCCTATGCAGAAGCAGAGGTCTCTCTGCTATGTATCTCCTCTGTAGGTTTGTTTTCCCTCATGTGCCTTTCCTCTAAAGTCTTTGAAAGCATTTTTTTAAAAGATTATTTGTTTGTTTGTTTGTTTGTGGGACAGAGAGAGAGAACAAGAGCAGGAAGAGCAGCAGGCAGAGGGAGAGGGAGCATCAGACTCCCTTCTGCGAAGGGAACCCAATGCAGGGCTAGGTCCCAGGAGGCTGGGATCAAGACCTGAGCCAAAGGCAGACGCCCAGCTGAATGAGCCACCTATGTACCCTGAAAGCAAAGTTTTTACAGTAAGCTTTACATAATAGTTAGGCAACAGGCACCTAAGGAACATGATGCTGAGTTATGTGACCCTGGTAGCTCCTGAAATCAGGTCCTATCCTCAAGAAGGCTATTGTTGCAAATGTCCATGAGGATATGTTTATGCTTATATGTTTTATGCTTATTTCTATGTTTATTTTTCTGTCTATATGTCAGGGGTACTCCTTTCCAAGCACATGCTTTGGCCATATCTGGCACATTGTTTATGTAGATTGCATATGCTTTGTTCTTGTAGAAGAAGATGCAAAATATGATGCTTTTTCACTAGTATCTTTCCGATTCAAGAAACACTCACTTGTCAGCAACTTTGATGCACTGAAAGCTTTACAGTCCTTTTGTTTATTTGATTTATTTCAGATGTTATCAAATTTATTTCTGGCTATGGGTTAGTTGTATTGTAGGTTTAAGTGTACTTTTATGAGTCATGTTGTCTGAAAGTAAAATTTGTTAAAGTTGTTGGAGTCAAGTTAAAAAAGAATCATTATTTTTATTAGAGAGTCCTTTAAATAATAAGTAGCTAGTTATTGACAATGCCTCTTTTGGCATTTGATGTAATTAGAGTGGCAGAAAAAAATATTTAATTTTAATACACTTGGAATCTGCCCCTTTCAAGGGAGAAAATCTTGTCTTTCCCTACAAAGAGCTTTAGCAGATTTAACTGGAACTTAGTAATAAAGTTTGGTTAAAAAGCATGATAATTAATTATAAGATCACTCAAAGCAGGGTCACCAACTGAAGCTAATATAAGGGCTAGACTGTGAACCCAAGTTAATAATAAGGCCAAACGGAAATGTCAGAGAGACAACAGTGATTACTGGAGACCATGGAAATTTGTTGTATCTATGATCTCTTTTATTGGGGGCA
>PITA01030215.1:0-16845 GCA_004023965.1 Spilogale gracilis | reverse complement strand
TGGATATATCCCCTCAAGCGGGATTTCCAGATCATATGGCAATTCTATTTTTAATTTCTTGAGAAACCTCCATATTGTTTTCCATAATGACTATACCACTTTTATATAACCTCCAACAATGTACAAGGATTTCCTTTTCTCCACATCCTCATCAGCATTTATTATCTCTTATCCTTTTTTTTTTTTTTTTAAGACTGATGGATTGGTTGATCTGAGAGAGAGAGCATGTGCATGTGAGCATGGGGAGATCAGAGGGAGAGGGTGAAGCAGAGAAGACTCCCCACTAAGTAAAGTGCTGGATGCCAGGCTTGATCTCACAACCCTGAGATCATGACCCTGAAATCATGACCTGAGTCAAAATCAAGAGTAGGACACTTAAGTAACTGACCCACCTAGTACCCCTCCTGTCCTTTTGATAAGGGACATTCTAACCGGTGTGAAGTGATATCTCACTGTGGCTTTTACTTGCATTTCCCTGATGATTAGTGATGTTTAGCACTTTTTAAAAAAATTTATTTATTTGAGAAAGAGAGACAGAGAGAGTGACAGAGAGAACAAGTGGGGAGCAAGGGAGAAGCAGGCCCCCTGATGAGCAGGGAGTGCAACACAGGGCTCCATCCCTGGACCCCAGGATCACGATGAGCCTAAGGCAGATGCTTAATTGACTGAGTCACCCACTGGCCTTTATTGAGCACATTTCAAGGTACCAGCTAGCCATTTATATGTCTTCTTTGGAAAAATATCTACTCAAGTATGTTGTCCATTTATCAATTGAGCTGTGTTTTTGTTATTGAGTTATTGGGATTCCTTATATATTTTGGATATCAAGCCCTTATTGCAGAGGTGATTGGCAAATATTTTCTCTCATTCTATAGCTGCCTTTTATTTTATTGATGGTCTCCTTTGCTCTTTTGAAAAAAAATTGGTTTTGTTTTGTTTTTGTGTTATTTTTATGTAATCCTACTTCATTATTTCTGTTGTTTTTGCCTTTGCTTTTAGCATAAAATCTGAGAAATCATCTTTAAGACTAATATTAAGTATTTCACCACCTGTTTTTTCTTCAGGACTTGTACACATTCAGGTATTACATGAATTTTTAAATCAATTTTAAGTTTATTCTTATATATGTTTTAAGATAGTGGTTCAGTTTCATTTTCCAGTATAGCTGGTATCCAGCTGATCTTTTAATCAGGATTGTACCTGCACCCATTGCTCAGGAATTAGTTCTTATTTAAGAGAATCAAAAGTCTTCGTACTGAGTCATCACTAAAATAACAATTCTTTAGAAGGCTGTTTTTTTTTTTTAAATTCCTAAATTTTATATTAACAGGCACAAATATCTATATTGGTAATAAATTCCTTGACATTATCTTAAGGTGGGAATCCTTTAATTATGCGTGCTCATGTAAACTTATTTGAATGATGAGCAACCCTTGGATAACTTCAGTACTTTAACAAATATCCCCATTCCTCTAACCATGTCAGAGGATGTGACCCATTTAATAATTTTGATATGGACCTCATATTTATGACTAAAATAAGACGATGTTTCTCTCAATTCTATTCCAGGGATGGCCTCAGGGACAATTTTGATTAGAGTTTTTCTAACCAGGACAGAGATGTCTAGTACTGATTTGTTATTTTCCAAATATGTGAAGAAATAATAGACAGTCTTTTGGGCTTTCTTAAGTATGAAATTTATTTCCTATTTTTCTAATATTCTTGGAGATTATCACAAAAAATCATCATAGCTACTTCAAAAATATTTTGCTCATTATATTCCCACGGAAGTACCAAATCACGATGTCTATTAGGCAAAGGCACTTTGATTTTTTCCCAAAAATAAAGGAATTAGCTCCTCTTAAAGATTTTATAGGTGTTTGTGGCATCAATTTAAAAAAAAAAAGTCTCAAATTTGAAGTCACTCAGACTGATTCTGTTTAGTAAAGGCCCATCTTGGTGAAGGTGCCGGACATAACTGGCAGCAGTTCACAATTCTTTTGCTTGATGTTTGGTACCTGACTTTTCTAACTTAAATTGATTGAGTCAGCAGCCCCTACTTGTCATAAGAAATAAACTTTATAATCATTCTCTTATATTCACACACTTCATTTAACCCAGCATCCTCTTAAGGATTCCACAAGAGCTGTGTAGAACAGATACCAACAGCTTGGTAACATGAGTGCCTGTTTACTACCTCCAAACTTCCTTGCCTGAGAATATGTTCACCCCTTGAAAATGTCCCAAGCATCTCTTTCTGGCATGAAAACTCACCTGCTCTAATTCTAATCTAGAACTTAAAAAAAGATCAATATATACTAAGTTAGTCATTGACTTCTATAAACTCCATGCGATGTGCTTAATTTTCTCTGAAAGTAATACATTAGAAAATCACTTAGGGCAGGGCATTAGCCTTAATATAGCTATAATATTTCTTTTATTTCTACTGGACCTACAATGAGTTTCTTTTCATACACTACAAAATGTCAGGAGACACTCTATAAATTACATGGCTAGTGGACTATTGCTACAGCTGAAGACTCAGACTTTTACAGAAAATTGCAATTTCTCCAAAATCCATGAAAAAAAATCAACCTCCAACTCTTGAGAATTTTAATGTTCACATTCTAATACTATCATAGAAGCCAACGGGACTAAAGACCAAGAGAGAAATGCCTAGCCATATAAGTTTTGCTTTTCAAACACGATCATACATAGATTTTCTGCTTCAGCTCTGAGAGCTGCACCAAAAGCTATACTGGGTAAATCACTGGAGTGTCATAAAAACAAGCAAATAATTAAATCATAATTTTGATCTTTGACCTTTTTGCATGTAATTTTAAAAATGTATTTTCTACATATTTCAATATACATTTTATATTGGTACAATAGGGTATATAAAATAATTATATATACATTTGTGTGTATTGGAGTACACTCAAAAATTTTACTGATAGGGCCAAATAATCAGGAAAATTACAGAAACTATTAATCTAAATGACTGCTTTAACTCTACAATTCCAAAAACCTGGGAGCCTATCCCCCTAAAATGGGATTTAAAATTGATTTGAGGTTGGTACGTTTTGAAATAATTACGTAACTGTTTTACAGAGTAGCTGTGTAAGTTTACTGATCTCATCAGCAATGTATGAGTGATCCAGTTTCTTTACATCTTCATCAGCATTTGGTGTTGTCACTATTTTTTTTAATTTATTTTTAGTTATTCTGATAGGTAAGTAGTGACATGTAAACAAGAAACTTCCATACACCCTCACAAATTGCTTTCCTGGAAATTAATTTCAGAAAAATGAAAACATACATTCATACAAAAACCTGTATATGAATGGGTATAGCATACTTATTCATAATAACAGAATCTAGATGCAATCCAGCTATATTTTAACATGTGAATAGACATCTAAATCATGGAATCCAATTCAGCAATAAATACAAAGTGCTTTTAAGAGACACAAGAACTTGCATAAATCGGTAGAGAAGTATGCTTTTTTTTAGTAAAAACTAAACCCTAAAATGTTCCATACAATATGAATCTATTTATATAATATTCTTGGAATAATAAAGCTATAGACATGGATAACAAGTTAGTGGGTGCTAGAATTTAAAGAGAAGGTAGGTGAGAAGAAAGAGATATGGCTGAAAATGGGGAACCCAGGTGCTGATAGAAATGTTCTATATCTTGACTACTTCAGTGTCAATACTCTATTTGTGATATTGTCCTATAGTTTTGCAAGATGTCACCCTTAGGGGAAATTGATTAAAGGGTGCATGGGACTTTTCTGAATCATCTTTACAACTGCATGTGGATCTATAATTACCTCAAAATAACGAGCTTGATTTAAAAAGTAATGTGTGTCTTCTTTTACTATTTTGGGCAGTCCTCCAAAAATAGAAGTTAATATTTTTATGCCCTTGTATATCTTTCACTAAATAAATGGCAAAAGAGAAAAGAGAGGGATATATAGCCAAATGAAGAGCTTTGTAAAGTTCAAAACTCTTGAAGATATTTTTCATCCCATACCATTTCATAGCTAGCAAAACATTTTCCATATTTTGTAACTAATGTATTCTAATTGCATTTTCACATATCTGAGCAAGCTCTCAGATATCAACTGATTTTTTTCACATGTCTGAATGAATTTCAAGTTGACATTAAATATAATAGTAATCAAGTCTCCAGATTGACCTCTTTCTTAGACTATTTCACCTTCAAGCATTTAAATTCATACTAAGTTGTTCTTTTAATAGTTTAGCTAAATGAGTTGGTTTTTCTAATACGCCTGATGCATGGTCTGTTAATTCTCGATTTCTTAATCTCTATTCTTGCTATAAGGCAAACACCCTAAAAACAGTATATCTTGAATATATCACTCTGTCTCCAGAATGTCAAATCAAGCCGATGTCTTTCATTTTTACTTGGTCTCAAATTTATTTAAATTATATACAAAAATTTATAAATATGCCTTATTTTATTTTAGTTGAAATGGCTAGGAATAGTCCTACAAAAGTAATACGGAAAATAATAAATTGTTTTTCAAAAAGTGTCTTAAAATATATTAAAATAAATTCCACTCTGAAAGGATGAAGTGGACTTACCTGGATCCTATATCTTCTGCTAACTACAAGTAAAAATGCTGGATGATTATATAAAAGAATTTGAGAAGACTTTTAGAATAGTAGCTAAAGAAAAAAATTGAGAAAATTGAGAAAAATTGAGAAAACTCACAACCCAAGAATATACAGTAGCTACTGCTCTGGTTCTTCTTTTTGCCTCACAAGAATTAGCCTAAAATGATGGAAACCAACAACAGGAATAGGTACAGTTAAGGATAGTCTAACAAAAACCTGCTCTCTCTAGAAAAAAGACAGCAAAAAAGAAACTTGGCAAGTAAGTAATATTCTTAAAACAGCTCTATTCAAAGCAAACACCTCAGGGGGAAAAAAAAAAATGACCTCAACCCCACCCACATACAGCAAAGTGGGCAACCTGACTTCCAACCTTAAGAGGCTGTGAAAATGCACCCAATTCTATTGCTAGAGTGACACAGACAAGGCCTCAGAGGCAAGTAGGAAACCAAGATTTTCATTCCTATCTGGTAGCATCAAATTACCCTCTCCTTAGATAGTATTAGTGAGACAACATGGAAAGCCTGAACCTCAAGACCACCCTGAAGTAACAGGATAGTACTTCCACACCCAAGTGCTAGTGTCAGAAGTCTAATGGAGAGTGAGAAACACAGCAGTAATATGGAGACACCGCAAAGATTGAAAACTCATGTCTCTGCTCGATAGGAATGAGGAAACTCCCCAAATTTGAGTGTCAATGGTAGCCAAGGAACCTATGTAGTATTGGTATTAAGGAAAGAGAGAACCCAATCTTTTCTAGCAAAAACAGTGTCAGAAAAAGCCAATTAAAAGAGGTTTCTGTAAAACCCAGAGACCCATAACATTATAAAAAATGTCTAGGTTTCAATTAAAAGTTACTTGTCATACAAAAAAGATAGCAAGATCTTATATTTTAATTTAAAATGTTTGCTCAAAAAAAATGTTTGCTCCAAGAAAGATACTTCGAAGAGAATGAAAGTAAAAACTACCTGCTGAGAAAAATATTTGCAAACCACATGAATAACAAAAACTAGTATTTAGATTACATACAGAACTCTCAAAACTCAATAATAATTAACTCTCAAAACTCAATAATTGTTAATTATTGAGTGACAATTAAAAGTGACATAAAAAAAGGTATCCAAGTTAGAAAAGAGGAAGAAAATTATCTCTGTTCACAAATGAACTGATCTGATAAGTAGAAAATGCTAAAAATGTTACATAAAATAATGGTTAGATTAATAAACTAATTAAGTAAAATTGCAGGATCCAAAATCAATGTACAAAATCAGTTGCAATTCTATACAGTAATAATGAACTCAAAAAGGAAATTAAAAAAACAATCCCATTTACAATAATAACAAAAATAATAAATCCTTAGCAATAAATTAAATCAAGGAGGTGAAACTACATGACATTGATGAAATAAAGAAGAAACAAATATAAGACATCCTGTGTTCACAGATTGGAATAAATAATATTGTTAAAATTGTTAAAATAGGGGCACCTGGGTGGCTCAGTCAATTAAGGGCCGTCCTTCAGCTCATGTCATGTTCTCAGGGTCCTGAGATTGAGACCTATGTTGGGCTCTTTGCTCAGTGGAAAGTCTGCTTCTCCCTGTCCCTGTGCCTACTGTGAGGAGCCTGGAACCTCGCGGTGTCAACAGTTGAGCTGTAGCTAGCTTCTGGACTCACTAGCTTGGACATTCGCGGCTGGGTAGGTTAGAGTTAAGGAGCGAAACTCCTGGTACCCGCCTATTCGGGCTCCCACTTAGGCGAGAGCAATGATAGCGCATGTAGGCTAGAGGCAGCAGTAGTCACGAAGGCAACAGTAGTGATGTAGGCAGTTTTACTATTATAGGATCTTAATCTTACCTAGGGGCTTGAGGCACCTCCCTTGTTGTTTACCTCCTTAAAGAGATACTGATGTAGTGTAGGATGAACAGAGAGAATCAGCATCATAAAACTCGGGCATGATCAGGGGTGTGCCTAGAAATCATGATAATAAGGAAAACATGTAACCTTGTTATTGTCACCTTCCTTTGTTCAATTGAGCACATTCTATTATAAAAAGCTTTGTAACCCTTAATAAAATAAGCATTGCTTGGACATCATCCACTTTGTCCCTCCTATCCCCATCTCTTTTTCTTCATCTTGTCTTTGTCTTTGTTTTCCTATCTTCTTGCCCTCAAGTTCAGCTTACATTGTCGCACTGGCCGCGACAGCCTACTTCCTCTGCCTTCCACTCCCCCTGCTTGTGATCTCTCTATCAAATAAGTAAAATCTTAAAAAAAATTAAAATGTCTATACTATCCAAAGGGATGTACATATTCAATGAAATCCCCATCAAAATCACAATGGCAGTCTTACAGAAATAGACTAATCCTAAAATTTTTATGGAACCACAAAAGACCATCAGTAGTTAAAACTAATCTTGAAAGAGAACAAAGCTAAAGACTTCACATTCATAATTTCAAAACATATTATGAAGCTACAGTAATTAAAACAGTATGGAACTGGTGTAAAGACAGACCTATAGACCAATGGAAAAGAAGAGAGAGCTCAGAAATAAACCAAGGCAAATGTGGTCAACTCATCTTCCACAAGGGTACCAAGAATATACAATAGGGAAAAGACAGTCTCTTTAACAAACGGTGTTGGAAAAACTGGATATGCACATATAAAAGAATGTAAAAGAATAAAATGAGTATAAAACTTCAGTTATGTCAGATGAAGTTCTAGAAATCTTCTGTAGAATATTGTGCTTATAGCTAACAATCCTGTCCCATACAATGAAAAATTTGTCACAAGGGTGGATCTTAAGAATCTTTTCTTAACTGTAATAAGAAAAAAATGACATGAAGAAACATTTCACGAAACAAGATATACCGATGGAATATAAGCATAGGTAAAGATGTTCAACATAATTAGCCATCAGGAAAATGTAAATTAAAACCACAGTGAGATGTCACTACACATTTATAAAAATAGGTAAAATAAAAAAAAAATAGGGCATATGCTCTCAATGATGTGAAGAGACTGAATCATTCCTATATTGCTGGTAGAAACATGAAAGGCTAAAGCTCTTCTGGAAGAATTTGGCATGTGATTACCATATGACCCACCAACTGCAATCCCAGAAATTTATCCCAGAAAAGCGACAACTTAGTTTCATCCCAAAACTCATATACAAATTTTTATAGAAAATTTATTTTCAGAAACCAAAACATCAAAACAGTCTATGTATCCTTTAGTAGGCAAATGCATAAAATCATGTTTTAAAAATGTAGTTACAGGGGGCGCCTGGGTGGCTCAGATGGTTAAGTGACTGCCTTCGGCTCAGTCATGATCCCGGAGACTCGGGATTGAGCCCCACATCAGGTTCCCTGCTCGGCGGGAAGCCTGCTTCTCCCTCTCTCACTCCCCCTGCTTGTGTTCCCTCTCTGGTTGTATTTCTCTCTGTCAAATAAATAAATAAAATCTTAAAAAAATAATAATAAAAAATGAAAATAAATAAAAATGTAGTTACAGGGCGCCCAAGTGGCTCAGTGGCTTAACCCTTTGCCTTTGTCTCAGGTCATGATCTCAGGGCCCTGGGATCAAGCCCTGCATCAGGCTCTCTGCTCGGCAGGGAGTTTGCTTCCTCCTCTTTCTCTCTCCCTGCCTGTCTGCCTACTTGTGATCTCTGTCAAATAAATAAATAAATTTTTTTAAAAAAATGC
This sequence comes from Spilogale gracilis, assembly GCA_004023965.1. Lineage (NCBI taxonomy): Eukaryota > Metazoa > Chordata > Mammalia > Carnivora > Mephitidae > Spilogale > Spilogale gracilis. The sequence goes on along the minus strand of PITA01030215.1, from coordinate 8,501 downwards.
AGTTACAGGGCATCTGGGTGGCTCAGTCATTAAGCATCTGCCTTCAGCTCAGGCCATGATCCTGGAGTCCCCGGATCAAGTCTCACAAGGGGCTCCTTGCTCTCCCAGAAGTCTGCTTCTCCCTCTCTTACTCCCCTTGCTTGTATTTCCTCTCTAGCTGTGTTTCTCTCTGTCAAATAAATAATTAAAAGGAATTATTTTTAAACTGTATGCATTAAACTTAATACTATTTAAGAAATATTTGTAGTAAAATAAATATCTAGTTACCTAGTTAATGTTATACCAATGTAATTGAAATATAATATTTATATCAATAATCCCCTCTGCAAAATAGAAAAAAGTAGTGAATTTTTCTTGGAATTAGTAATACATGATTAGAACTGAGAGTAATTCTGAAAAATAATTTATATTTAAGTAAATGCAAGAACTGAGAACCACAAAAATAAAGGCAAATATTGATAATTCTAAGCACATGATTGACTGTCTTTATGAAACTGGACATTTATAATACTATTCAATTTAGATTCAGCATTTAAAAATATATACACTATCACCAGAATATTCCTATTCTATAATAGGTTATAGCAATGTGCTAGGCCACTAAGGAATATACTATTATAATGAGTTCAAACCAGATTCATGTGAGTCATAAAAATATAATGATAATAATATAATGGTAATGATGATAAAGTGACTTGTACTAGGTCACTACAGGGAGTCAGGAGTAATGTAGTTAGAAAACTTAGGTGATCAGCCTATCCACTAAATCATGCTGCCTTTCCAATTTTAAGCACTCAATAATAATGCATATTCATTAAACATGTAACAGCAAAAATTAAAAAGCAATACATCCTAGCTGCCTAAAGGGGAATAAATGGTTTCCACTTCTGGTCATTTTCCTTCTGCACCTATGGTATTACCTAAGATATTAATCTCCTTTATTATTTCTGGAAATTGTTGGCTTTAACTGACTGCCTATTGCCAGCTATATCCTTTGCTATGCTTAGAGAAATAGAAAAATTCAATTCAATAGCCATATCAAATACAAAGGCCATCGTTTAGTTTTCTAGGGCTGTTATAACAAAGTACCAGAGACTGGGTTGCTTAAACAACAGAAATTTATTTCCTCACAGTTTTGGAGGAAATTTTTGGAAGTCCAAAATCAATGTCAGCAGGCTTGGTTCCTTTTGAAGGCCATAAGGGAAAGATCTGTTTTAGTCCTCTCTCTTTGGCTTATAGATGGTCAGCTTTTCCCTGTAACTTTACATCACCCTCCCTCCATCAGTGTCTATGTCCTCTTCTTATAATACCACAAATCATATTGGATTACGGACCACCCTAATGTCCTCATTTCAACTTCATTGCTCTTGCAAAGATCCTGTCTTTAAATATGGTCACATTCTGAGGACCAGAAGTGAGGGCTTCAACATACAAAATTTGGAGGATACACAGTTCAGCCCATAACAGATATAATACCTTAAATTTTGTTTCAGCTAAGACATGAGAGTGACAAGAAGAAACTGAATGCAGGAATATATGACTTTCCTTTAAAAATACTATCAAATATTATATTTAAATGACTATCTTTGTAAAGGTAATAAGTTAGGTTTGTATTTAACTTTGATAGTCATTGATATACCTTAAGAGAACTTCAAAGAAATGTCAGCAAGATATCAGAAGGATTTTTCTATGTATAGCGAAGATTAATAACTGAATTATATGATTTTATTAAGACTCATAAAAATTAACAACATTTTTGGGCAACTAATTTTTGCCCTGAAAATATAATTATGTTGTAGTTATCTCTATCCATAAAATTACAAAAGAAAACATATATCCACAAATGTTTTCTGATGTATCACAGCTTGGGAGATAAAATAGTCATGCAAGCAGTTGACTCATGCTTCTATTGTCAAGCAATATTTTTTAGAATTATCATCATCAGTAGAGCATTTAATGCATATTAAAAACTATGCATCAATTATTAGTAATGTCAAATATTAAACATTTTTAAATAAAAATGTACTGTCCCTTTATCATCATTTTCTACTATTTTATAGGAAAAACATGGCATTCCTCTGTATAGTAGGGTCATTCAGTTTTCTTCAGAAACTAAGGGTCCATAAATTAAAATAGTTAACATGGGTTAATTAGCTGGAGATTCAGACTGAGGGATTAGATATGAAGGCAATAATGGTGAAAGTATCTGATTGACTTCACTGATCTTGCCAGTGAGGTAGAAGTCCCAATTTGCTTTAACATAAAAATTTTTGAGTTTGTTAGAAGAGTGAAAAAATTCAAAAGCAGAAAAAGAAATCAGTTCTTCTTTACTTAAGGCTACACATGCACTTAGATACACACACAGAAAAGTGAGAGAAAAGAAAAATAATCTTAACAGAAGGCAAAAATAGCCAAGTATCTTTAAGGTTAGAATTCAGTTTTAGTGTGAAACACAAGGTAGTGTAGAATGTGTGTACTTTACATACAAAATACTTTAAAGGTCAGAATCAATCAGTTGTATTTTACTTGTCGTGCCTGCTGGGCTTAACCAATATAACGAATACTATTCTATATTTTAGTTTCATCCCAGGTTGATTGATTCTCTATAAACCCATTATGAAGGTCAGTATATTATGGGTCAAAGGCTCTTTGAAATGAAAAAAAACAAAAATAAAAAAAAAAAAACAAAAAAGGAGAATAAGCACATACAACTTGTGGAGATAAAGATTTAATCAACCCTGTTAGTAACAAAGTGTGGTAGTTATAGAGTGGTTCCTAAAAGACTTGTAAAATGTTTATGTGGCACAGAATTTTATAATATGAAGAAAACTTTCCTCTATCAAGTTTTTTGTAGCCTGAGGACTAAAATAGTTTTTTACAGGTTTCAGTATTTGGGACATAAAAATACATTAAACTGAAAAAGCAAAAAAGTTCTGCTATAATGTGCCAATCGTGACCAATTTCAGTATCATAATACTATATTAAAAAATATGAAGATGCAAAATAGCACTTGTATACAATGTAAAAAGACAAGAACTAGTCACTGCTTTTGTCCCCATTTATAAATATATAAAATAGAGACTAAATGCATCACGATATAAAACTTATCTAGAGTGTGGGGGAAAAAATGCATGAACACAATGTGTATAGACTAACTGATAGAATCACATTAAATTATACTTTAGTCTCTGGTCTACTATTTGAGGTATAGGTCCTAAAGGAAATAATGATCCTTTATTCAGCACTAGCTTACATTTATGAACAAGGACAATTATTTATGGGAAATGATTAAAAATGCTTTCTGATGATTTTAGAGTAGTCTCTTGGCAACCATGCTTTAACTGAAAGCTGTATAATTAATTCAGATTTGCTTGGCTCTTTAAAACTTTGTACCTTTATATAGATTCTCACAGTTGACTGCTATTTCCTAGAGAGAAAGGCTGTATAACTCTTACTACAGCTCCATAACTTTTCTTTAAGATTTGATATTTATTTGAGAGAGAGAGAGAGAGAGAGAGAGAGAGAGAGCGTGCAAGTGGGAGGGGCAGAGGGAGAATGAGATAATCTCAAGCAGACTCCCTGCAGAGTGCAGAGCCAAGAAGGGCCAAGCCCACAGCCGGTGACACCAGCCGAACCCTCTGAGCCACCCGGGTGCCCCGGAATGCCCAACTTATTATGCCACCCAGGTGCCCCAGGGCACATAACTTCTTAAGCACAATACTTAAATACAAATTTTCCTAAAATTTTAAATTTTTCCACCACCTTCTAGGTAGCAAAACTGACCTGAATTGATGTAGGAAAACTTATAGACCAATCTGAAAATACATTTCATTAAAAGATAGAGATATGTTTTCTGCTACAGATCATGCTGGGGCAATTTTATAAATCTAACATAGGGAACAAGCAAAATAAAATTGAATTCTAAAATTTATGTAGGCCCAAGGTTTGTGATAAAAGTTTACCTGTTTCCTATGGAAATGAGACGAGCAAGGCTGATAAACTGTGAATTGCTCAAGATTATATAAATCTACCTCCACTGTATAAAGTAGCTATTACTATTCCCATTGATCCATTGTGAAAAAGTTAAGACCAAGAATTTCAGTAATTTGTCAAATGAGCCACAACTAAATATTGCCTGGACTGACAACAGAATTTCTGTCACAAGCAAATGACATTCTTAATCGTATACTATCTTGATACCTAACACTTCTGGCTTTTATTGTTTATTTGCTTGTTTATTTTTTTGTTGTTGTTAATTATTTTGTGCCTTCATTACAACTGCTATACAAATGTTAACTCTGGTGTGGTTAAATAGATTTTACCATTTAGCTAATGCCCAAGTAAATCTGTTAATCTACTGACAGAAACTTAAGTTTCTGTAAATCAAACATACATCTTTTAAAATGCCTTCTATGTTCCTTACTGTGTTCTGTATCGTACTTTTCTATTTGGCCCTCATTCCCTTTTAAACTACTTCACCTTCTTGATTTCTCTAGAGCCTCTTTCCCTATCTGCCGTGCATGGCAAACTCTCAGTTTAATGTATCATTGTGTTCCAAAGTTATCTCATTTGAATGGGCTCCCTAAAATAGCCTTCCCCCATCATTACTCTCTCTCCTTTTCATTTATTTTTTTTCTTTTCCTTTATTCTTTTCCATAAGAGTAATTTTCCTAATTTATACTGTAGTTTTACATATTTATTAGTTGGTTATCCATTTTCCCCTGTTAGAATGTAAGTCCTGAGAAAGAATTACTTCCATGTGCTTCCTCTCATCCTACTATCATATACTAAAAGGACACCATGGTGGACATAGGCGTTTGGTTAATGAATAATCCAGTCCATCACTAAGATCAAGAATTCTTCATCAATAACTTGCCTATTGCAATTAACTTGCTCACCCATGTTTTTGGAGTTTTTAGTGACTCCCTCATTCCAACCTGTTTTCTACCCTGTATCTAGTTTAATTATTAAAAAATAAATAATTTTTAAAATAAATAATTTAAATCTGTTTATTTTTCCTCTCAGTACTCCATCTACAAGAGCTTAAAGCACATAGTGACTTCTTGATGCTCTGAATCCATAAGGTGTTCCAGAACATTCTCCAGACTGATCCCTGACTACTTCTTCAGCAAACTGGTTTTCATTTGCTTTCACTCCTTAATTTCCTTTTGCTATGACTTCATTTACCTTCCTTCAGTTCCTATACTAACTATTCCCTTGTTTCCTCCATGTAGGCCTCTGTCAGAGTCCATTCTCTGTTAAGAATACTTTCCTTTCCTTTCCACCATGTATATCTTCTCTTAGATACCTCTCTTTGTTTGCTTCTGATCTAAATTTTCAGATCAATTTCTTTAATGCACCTTTCTGTGATCCCCTCAAATGTCAAAGTCTTTTTAACATGTTCCAGAGCATCAGAACTTCTTCTTTGTGTAGTTATCATACTTGTAGTTTCACATGTATATGTGTGTACACATGTGAGGATATTGGCCAAATACCTATCTCATTCATTAATCTGTAAATCTCACAACGGTAGGTACCAGTTTTTCCTTAGCCATTGCTGTGGACTGAATATTTGTGCGCCCACCCACATTTGTATGCTGAAACCTAATTCCCAACATGGTAGTATTTGAATGTGATGACTTTGGAGGTAATTGGATTTGTATGAAGTCATGAGGGATGAAGCCCCCATGATGGAATCAGTGCTCTTATAAGGCAATGAAGAGACATGAGATCTTTCTAACATTGAGGATATTCAAGAAGTTGGCCATCCATAAACCAGAAAGAGGGTCTTTAAGAAGAACCTAATGGAGCTGGCATCCAGCCTCCCCAAAAGTGAGAAATAACTGTTTGCCCTTTAAGTCACCTAACCTATAGTATTTTTGTTATAGTAACCTGAACTAAGAGACTCATGTATCACCAGTTTCTCCCACAATGCTTCACATAACAGAAATTCAAATACTATTCAGAAAAGAAGAAATAGATGAATAAATATATGATATACTGGACCTTAAGATACCCACTCTATCACAAAGAAAGAAGCTGCAATGCTAATATATTACTCTGACTTCTCTTTTAGGTGAAAACAACAAAAGAGTGTGAATAGGAAGATGAACTTTACAGATATGAATTTACTTTCTTTCTATATAATATATTTTCTTTAGATATTTTTCAATCCTTTTGATCTTTTCACTGAGGTTATAGAAATATTTTAGAAAATAAATTTCCCTGGTGGTTGGAGGCATTCTGTGAATCTTTGGTGGTGTTGGGAGAGCCTTGCTATTAATGATGTGCATATAAGGAAATAGCATTAAGAAAAATCATAAACAAATACAGATAAATATCTTGGTGTAATCAGTAAAAAGTCTAGCTAATATAATTAGTGTCTTGGTGTATACAATTATAGGATGATGAGTTCCAGTATAATTCAAAAAGTGAAGACTAATTAACTTATCTCTTCAATGGACAGAGTAGAATCATAACTTGCAAAGGCAAAAAAAGAAAAAAAAAAAGACAGCTTGAACCAATAATTTCTCAGAAAGTAGAAAACATTTATGATCTATTCTTTCATACAAACATATAACACATACATTTGTGCATTTGTATATGTAAAATTAAATAATTTTTATAAAAAGAAATCACCAAAATTACTTGCCAATCATTGTCATAAAATATTATTTTTTTCAAATAGGATATTGAGTGATTTAATGCTTCTGAGCCAGATTTGAGTCACAAAAATATAAAATATGACAAAGTACATCAAATTATATCTATGTCACCTCAGTCAACTGACTTTTAATAATGATCTATAGTAAGTGGGTGAAAAATTTTAAAAAGTCAAAAAAATTATCTTATTAATGAATTATTTAAAAACACAAATAGGGGCACCTGGGTGGCTCAGTTGGTTAAGCCACTGCCTTCGGCTCAGATCATGATTCCGGAGACCCTGGATTGAGTCCCACATCGGGCTCCCTGCTCGGCGGGAAGCCTGCTTCTCCCTCTCTCGCTCCCCCTGCTGTGTTCCCTCTCTAGCTGTGTTTCCCTCTGTCAAATAAATAAATAAAATCTTAAAAAACAAACAAACAAACAAAAAAAAACCCACAAATATGAGGATGCTTGGGTGGCTCAGTGGGTTAATCCTCTGCCTTCAGCTCAGGTCATGATCTCAGGGTCCTGGCTTCAAGGCCCGCATCATCGGGCTCTCTGCTCCACGGGGAGCCTGCTTCCTCCTCTCTCTCTGCCTCCCTCTCTGCCTACTGGTGATCTCTCTCTCTCTCTGTGTCAAATAAATAAATAAATTCTTAAAAAAAACACACAAATATGAGCTGCTTGTTTTTTCCCATTTTCCTAATGAAGATTTAAGGTATTTACTTAAGCACTCTCAATTTAGCATTATATAGAATTAATTATAGATATATGAACTCATATTTCTGGGCATCTAATGATTTCAGTCATAAAATGATCACAGTCTTAATATCTGTGAAGCGGTACTCTAAAGAGATAAAATATAACCATATATTTGATAGTAATGCCATTTCAAGTATTTTATAAAAATAACTTACTTAAACTCTAGAATGTCTGTGTATGAAAGACAAGAGCGATTCAAAGGCAGTGAATCGGACAAAATAAATGCACAAGTTTTTGGTGTTCATAAACTCTCAGCAGTGCTAACCAAGATTGCAGATATTTTGATTTCTATACCACTTTTTATTTTATATGCTCTTCTTATGTATCATATCTATAGAATATGGCAAATATAATGTGAGGAAGGAAGAGGATACAGAATAGAACTACAAAGCATGTGATTTGGAGTCAGGTATACTTGAATTACATTCTGGCTTCTACCACTTACTAACTGTGTTATAAGACAATTCATTAGAAAATGCTGAAAATAATAATATTTACTCTAGATGATTGTAAGCATTAAATATTTCATGTAAAACAACACATTAATGAAGGTAAAAGTAAGCTCAGTGCTATAATTTTAAATAAAATGTGCAATTAATTAAAACACTAATTTTAATTCAATTGAGTATAGTAGGCATTATTTTTCTCTGCGCTAAATTGTTTAGTTTGGATCCTTTTTTTTTTTTTTTCTTTGTGTCCACAGATACTGACTCAAGCCTGGTGCGATCCTCTGTTGAATAGGCAGACGGTGTTTGTTATACATAGTTTACTTGGTATGGCTGACTATGGCCATTCAAAGCGAGCTTTTGATAACTTGTTTATAGATTAAAAACTGTTAGCAAACACATCTATGTACCTCATATATTACTAAATGTGTATTTATGGCCAAGTTTATGCAGTGTGGTGAAAGATTTTAAGTGCATTTGACACAGGTTATTCTTATGGGAGCAGACAACTGTGTGGATAAACAAAATTTCTTTATGGAGTAATTTTCAGGGCAGTTTCAGGAGTCCCACTAGGGTCCCTCATCTTCTATCTGTTGCCTGAAATTATTTTTGTCAGTAAGAAAGAATTCTATAACTAGACACAATGCTACA
>PITA01030214.1:0-16827 GCA_004023965.1 Spilogale gracilis | reverse complement strand
AGCCTCTCCAACACTTGTTGTTTTCTGTCTTGTTAATTTTGGCCATTCTGACTGGTGTAAGGTGGTATCTTAGAGTGGTTTTGATTTGAATTTCCCTGATAGCTAGTGATGCTGAACATTTTTTCATGTGTCTGTTGGCCGTTTGTATATCTTCTACGGAGAAGTGCCTCTTCATGTCTCTTGCCCATTTTTTGATGTGAACACATTTTTTTAAAATAGAAGATCTTACAAGCATGTTGGCAAGGAAAATTAAAAGGATTCCCTTCTTCAATGAGTTAGTGAAGACATAGATTTGATTAGTGATGTCCAATTAGTAGATGCAATTACATGTTAGAATGATTAAAGGTCAAAGTATCACTTTTCTGTTGTGAAGGTAAAATGAGATGTGTTCTAATCACAAAGGAAAAATTACAAGTAAAGCAACATAAAAACCAACATGGGGTTGTGTAATGGACTGGATGTTTGTGTCCTTCCAAAATTCACATGCTGAAATCCAAACCTCATAATAATGGGAGGAGATTAAGTGATGAGGGTGGAACCCTCGCAAATGGGATCATATGTGTCTGCTCTTAAAGGGACTTTAGAGAGTGCCCATGCCCTTTTCTCTACAGCGTGAGGACACAGCAAGAAGAGTGCTGTCACCAGCCCTCGACCATGCTGGCACTCTGATCTTAGACTTCCAGCCTCCAGAGCTGTGAGCAGTCAATGTCTGCTGTTGATAAGACATTACCATGTCTTATCTACCATGTTTTATCATGATACCTTATCAAGACATGATGTCTTATCAAGACATCCAGTGTATGGTACTCTGTTATAGGAGGCTGAACTGACCATGACAGGCTGGAAGTCAAAACTCAAGTTCTTTGAATCCCAGCCCTGGCATTCAGTAGTTGTGGGGTGTGTGCATGATGCTTCTCAGGGCTGTGCCTGGACGCCTAATCTACAAAAGAATGGGTAAAATTTCCACTGCCTAATGGGTAGGAGAGCAAAGATAAAATGAGATCATTGTACAAAAGCATTTTGTAAACTACATGTTGTATAAGTAATTCATTCATTCTTTAGATATTACTTTGAAATTGAAAAAAAAAATGGGTCCAAGGAAATTTTCTCTATCACCACTACCACCTACCTTTATAGAAAAACATTTTCATGAGCCATTTGGTTCAGAGTTAAAAAGAGAGAGGCAAGGAGAATAATTGTTCAACCCAAACTGATGCCAAACAAAGTGGGAAAATCTCTTAATTTATTGGAGTCTAAATTTCCTTGGTTATAAAACCCAAAATGATAAAATGCAGTGTTTTGTAAACTGTAATTCTTAATACAAATGTATTTATTTTAATTCCCCCTTACTCACTAGAACTCATTTCTCCACTTTTTTTTCTGCTGATATATTTTTGCTCTAGTAAGCTTCAAAAAATTAAAATGCATTATTTTTGGATTCAGACACCTCCTTGGGAATTTTTGTAAGAATACAGCATTTAATACATATAACATACAAAATAGATATTAATTGATGATTTATGTTATTGGTAAAGTGTCTAGACAATAGTAGATTATTAGTAATTAATTTTGGGAAAGTCAAAGTCATATCCAGATTTTCAACTGCACAGGCTACTGGTGCCCCTGACCCCTGCAACATTCCAGGGTCAATTGTACATTGAAATGTGTATCTGCATTTCCTTCCTGATAAAACACCTCAGTTGGTTTACTCCCACCTTAATCATGTATCTCATGAGCCTGCATCTCACCCTCCTCTCACCTTTTGCCTTGGGAACTTCAGCTCCACTCCCCTCTAAGACAAAAATAATATCTAATTTTTCATCCATTAAGGTAATGCCTTGCGATTCAAAACACACCTCAAGATTCACCTTGCTGAGAAAGCTTGTTTCAAGGTCTCTGGAAGAGTCATGAGAATGCATTCGGTTATTAGTATAACTCTTCATATTCACAGAATGCTGCAATCAAAGAGTGCTTCCTCATATGTGCATGACCTCATTGATTTTCACTTATATAGGGAAGAAAGTGATATCTATAATGAAGCTTTTTTACATGCATCCTTTCATTTGTTAGAAAAGAATATCACCAATGCTTAAAAGAGGCGAAGTCCAGTATTTCTTGGTTAGGACGCAGGACAGCTTAGATAGTACTCATTTCTATCAAAACCTAGGACTCTCGTTTTCAATATTTTCTTTGGTTTGCTGCACGTTAAGTATGATATGCCTAGCTATGTTTGCTACTTATTCTGTTGTGTGTTCTCTGAATTTCCTGGATCTGTAATTGGTACTTTACATTAGGTTTGGAAAGTTCTTGGCCATTATTACCTCAAATATTCCTTCCCCACCATCTTTTCTTCTTCCAATATTCTGATTACATGTATGCTACGTTTTTTGAAATTATCCCACAGTTCTTGAAAGCTCTTTTTCCACTCTTTTTGTCTTTGGATTTTGGTTTGGGAAGATGTTACTGATCTATCCACAAGCTCAGTAACTCTTTCCTTAACTATGCCAGGTCTACTACGAGCCTATCAGAGGAATTCTTCATTTTTGTTAGTGTTTTTTATTTCTAGCATTTCCTTCTGATCCTTTCTTAGAGCTTCCCTCCCTCTGCTTACATTACCCATCTGTTCTTGCATACTGTCTACTTTCTCCATTAGGACCTTTAACATATTAAACAGCTATTTCAAGTTCCCTGTCTAATAATCCCAACATATGTATCATTTCTGAGTCAAGTTCTGATGCTTGTTTTTCTCTTCAGACTGTTGATTTTCTCATCTTTTGGCATGTTTTGTAACTTTTTTTGTTGAAAGTCAAACAGGTTTTATTAAATAATAGGAACTAAGGCAAATTGACATTTAGTATGAAAATGTATGGTCATCTGGCTGGGAGTTTTGCTGAAACTGCATTTGCAGTGTTGTAGGGGCCAGAGGTCTCCAATTCCTCCAGTGCCCATTTTTGTCTCTGCTCTTCACTCAGGCCTCCCTAAGTACTCCTCTTCAGGGAGAGGGCAGGTCAGCTCTCTAAACTGGACTCCACTGTTATCATACTGGAGTCCTTTGATGTGGTGTTAATGTATAGAGGAGGAGAAACATTCTACAGTCTCATGAATCAATCTCATTCTCTTAATGGGTCTGTGTCATGGAGTTGTGACTTTCACAAGCATTTCCTCCACTGGTATTTTCCCCCTGCCCCTACTCTTTTCTGAGTGTAGCATTCCCAATCTTTTTCCTTGGAACCATGATCAATGTTGATTATGCTTTGTTTTATCCCATATTCAAGTACACAGGAAGTTCAGATCCTACTGTCATGGGAGAAATGCCCTTTTCCTGGATTGCTTATGGCTCTCTAGTAAAGTCTTTTCTGATGGAGCAAAGGCTTTCTTTACACACAGGTTTCACAAAGATTATTCTTGCCTTCCTCCCAGAATCATGAGTGGGTCTCTCACATCTTCATCTTGAGAACCTGTGAGTTTCCTGAAGGTAAAGCCCATGAAAGACCATCCCCCAGCCCTGCCCCAAGACTGTGGCCCTCCATGGCTTCTCATTTGCGAATCCATGCTCAGCTCTGAGCAATTCATCAATGTTACCATTTGAGTGTGTCTACCAGTGTATGGCTCCAGTGGCTTTTGCTCCAAGTAAACAGACCTAGCCTGTGTCTCTCCAGGTTTTGGGCTAACAGTTTGCCTTGCAACTTCAATTATCTCATGAGGCCAAGAAATATCATTGATTTTCCAAGGAAGAGTTCAGCTTCTTCTTATTGTAAGGATAGAATGATTTCTAAGCTTGTTATGTGTCAGAGCTGAAACCAGAAGTTCTAAATCTTTCCCTTTACCTGAGAGCCTTCACCAGATTCTAATAAAGAAAATGGAAAGTCTACAAAATAATCCAGCATCTACTCCTTGCTAATTTGTGTCTTAGCAAAGAGTAAGGAAATGCCAACATATTAATTTCTTTATCTGCCTGTGTCTTATAGAGGAATAAGGCCAGCTAGAAAGTCATTGAAATAGTTTGGGGGAAAAAAGTTTAGGTGTACCATATTAAAAGAGGACAACAATACATCTAGCCCAGTATCCCATCTGACTGTGTGATCAAGGGCATTTTGTGTGGGAGCAAGACCAAAAAAAATCAGAACAAATGTAGTAACAGATATATTGTCCACAAAAATCATAAGATCCCTTAAAATCACAACATCATAGCATATCAGAACTAGAAGGAGGATAGAAATCTGCTATCACCTCCAACACCTTTCCATTCCATCTGAGTCAGTGTCCAAAAAAGAAGTGAGAGAGATGCTTATGCTCTTCTTGCTCATTGGTTCAAATGATGAGGGAGACTGTAAAAAGACAGAGAGAGGGATGAGTTACAGCACAAATAATAAGTCTAAGGCCACAAGTGTGTAATAAGAAAATATTTATGCAAGACTTTAGATTCCTCAACATGAGTCATCTGAGGATAGTCTTGGAAATGGTATTTTTGTTTTGTTTGTCTGGAATGTTATATAACTTGTCATATGCGTGTTTGTCTTAGTCTTAGATGTCAGAATAGGAAGCAACCCAAAAGTCAATCTTGTTTAACATTCTTCAGGCTGTGCTTGAATCCTTTGGATTGCCAGGGACCAGGTGCCCTCTGCTGAGCCCCCAGCACCACAGGGTGCATTAATTCCCAACCAATTTACTTTATGTTCCAGAGCATTGGTTGTTAGAAAGTACTTTCTCTTGCTGAGCCCAATATTATATTCCTATAAATCCATGAATTGATCTCAATTATTGTACAAAATAAATATCCTTGACAATTGAGCAGTTAGCCCACATATGAGTTTTGTATTTACTGGACACAATTTTTCTGAGACAAAATCTTTAATGAAATTTGACAATCCTTTCTTTCATTTTCAGGAATCTCAAAATAGATGAATCAAAATGCCTAGCCTCAATGATTTAAGGAGTTCACAAAACTGACCTATAAATAAAGCAGCTGAAAGAAGTTTGGAACATAGCACATAGAAATGTCTTTATTTCCCCTAAAGGAATGAAAAAATACATGTCCCTGAGGGGCCCAGAGAGCAGGAATCTGCCCCCAGTTTGAGCAGATTAAAGACCACTTTCTCATCTAGAGTGGTAAGTGAGTGTTACTTACTCACCAGGGAAGCAGAGAATTACATTAAAGGAAGCATTTCCAATTCCAACTATTAAGATACACACGAAAATTGTCAGCTGTGGGAATATCAAGTGAGAGCATATTACAGACAGAATATCACATTCCGTTGTGATAGGCGAGACAGAAATTAGGTCCTAGAATAGTCTCTTTTTCAGAAAGACACTGGACCTTGAATTGGAAGAACTTGGAAAAATTAAAAGGCACGGAGACCTTATTGTATTGAATGTGATTTCAGGTAGGTGGTTTGTTCTAATCTCAACCAAAGTTGGAGCTCACTGAGGAGAAGGCAACAAGCTGGTGGCAGGACGGACATGGAGAGAGGAAGACATGGAAAATATGGATCCAAGGGAAAATGGCCCTAGGAAGCAAGGCAGAGGTGCTTTTTAATTTTTAATATTATTTTTATTAATTTTGGGGGGGTGTAGAGTTATTACACAATGTTACATTGGCTTCCGTTGTACAGCATGCTGATTTAGCTTCTCCATATGTTATGCTCACCAGAAGTGTAGCTACCATCTGCACCATGCAACACTGGAGGTTCTCAAACTCTTACAGTTGGGAACAACTGTGAGCAGGGACAGCAGCTGTGACAGAGTGGGCTCTAGCCCCTGGAATCTACATGGAATGCTGAGGGAAGGGCTAGTAATCTCAGCACCTGAGCTCTGTGTTTAAACAAAATGGGGACACCAGCTGAGCACCAAGTGATAAGACAACCACATGAACAAAGGAAAAGAGACAATGGGCAATTTACAATGCAATGTCATTAACTAAAAGAATTCAAAACCAGCAGGAGGATCTTGCTCCTGCACATTCCCAGAATCTAAGTTGATTGATCTTTAAAACTAAAAGATGAGTCATTTTGTTTCATGTATTAAATGTGGTATGGATAATAATGTCTTAGTGATGATTCAAATTCAAATTTACTTGTCATAGAGAAAGATCATATTTGAAGAAAATAATGATTAGAAGGCCACAGGTAGTAATTATTTTCTGAGAAAAAGTGGTGATTCCATCTGTAAAATCTTCCATCCTTATAGAAATTTATTTAACATAGCCCCATAGCATTTCCTTAAGCTCACTTTCGACTGGACAAAGCTAAAGTAAGCTTTCTTTATTGAGTCATTTGCTTTATTTTTTAGTTAAAGTTTTTGTTTACTTATTTGACAGACAGCAACACAGCTAGTGAGGGAACACAAGCAGGGGGAGTGAGAAAGGGAGAAGCAGGCTTTCCGCCAAGCAGGGAGCCTGATGCGGGGCTCGATCCTGGGTCTCCAGGATCATGACCTGACCCGAAGGCAGCTGCTTAACCAACTAAGCCACCCAGATACCCCTTGAGTCATTTGCTTTAATACACTGGCATCAGGAAAATTTGTAAGCAACTTGTAACAAAACCTGATGGAATTTTTGTTGAGCTGTTTTTAAAATAAGATTCTTCTATCTTAGAATTTTCAACACCAGCTTACCTCCTTTATAGACAGACCAAAAAAACGAAAGTTCATGATGTTTTACTTTGGGGGAAAATGTCTTAATTTTGAATATGTAAGAAAAAGAGTGTTATGCATATTTTATTTTGTTGCATATACACACAGTTATTACTTGGTTTCTTTGTGAACTTCACAGCTGGAGTTACAGACTGATGATCATTTCGTGTACTGTTCTAATCTCCATGGCAGTTGTCCAAATGAGTTATTTAATTGACAAATATATTCAGACTCTCAAATAGGTTATGTGTGTGTTCATTCTCTTAGTCTTCAAGGGTAATGCAAAACTCAGTGCCAATTAGTCTAGAGGTTTCTTGGAGGGGTGAACAGGGGTAGGAACTACTCTTGTTTCTCACAGGGATGAGCTTATTGTTAGAACTTAAATTAAAAACAAAATAGGGGTGCATGGGTGGCTCAGTCAGTTAAGCATCTGGCTCTTGATTTTGGCTCAGGTCACAATCTCAGAGTTGTGAGATCGAGCCCTGCATCAGGCTCTGCACTCAGCGTGGAGTCTGCTTGAGATATTCTCTTTCTCCCCCTCTGCCCTTCCCCACCTCAATAAAATCTTAAAGAATTAGAAATAAAATAATGGGTTGTAGAAAATCAATCTCTAATTTCTTTTTTTTTTAAAGATTTTATTTATTTGATAGAGAGAAACACAGCCAGAGAGGGAACACAAGCAGGGGGAGTGAGAGAGGGAGAAGCAGGCTTCCTGCCGAGCAGGGAGCCCGATGTGGGACTCGATCCCTGGTCTCCGGGATCATGACCTGAGCTGAAGGCAGTCGCTCAACCAACTGAGCCACCCAGGTGCCCCTCTAATTTCTTTATTAAAAGATTTTATTTATTTGTTTGAGAGAGAGAGAAAACATGAATGAGAGAGAACAAGTAGGGGGGAACAGCAGAGGGAGAAGGAGAAGCAGCTTTCCCAGTGAACAGGGAGTCTGATGTGGGGCTCTATCTCAGGCCCCTTAGATCATGACCTGAGATGAAGGCAGCTGCCAAACTGTCTGAGACACCCAGGCACCTCTAATCTCTAATTTCTAACCTAGTTGTTGAGCAAATTATTTGAGGTTTATTGGTCTTTCCTTATCCAATGTTGATATAGTAGTTACATAAATTACCACCATCATAAATAGAAGCAAGCATTTATGGTACATTCTTTCAAATTAAAAAGCAGAGGGCAGCACTCCTCCCACCCCAAACACACACACACACAGACACACAACCTTCATAAAGCAGCTACCTGAATCTGAATCTCTCCACGTATACTTCAAAGGGCACCAGGACAGTGAGGATTTGAAGGGTCATCAATAACCCTTATCTGAGAAAACAAGGAGATAAAGAATAATATAAACTGTAAATGTAATTGGGAAAAGCATTCCAAACAGCACAGCTCGACTCAGAATCCAGGCTGCAGCAGAGAGAAGCAAAGATTAAATGTCAGAGAAAGATTACAGTACGGGTGTGATACTGGTGGAGGAGGAAAACGTTTCCTCACCCTCTTAGGGTGCCTGGCTTCATCAGAAAACTGACAGAGGAACCTTAACAGGAGAAAAGCATACACATTTCTTTAATATAAGTTTAAAATCACAGAGCAGCCTTCAAAGGAAATGAAAGGCCAAAGAAACAGAGCTGTGTGTTTTTATTTTAGGTCTGAGGAAGATGGGATGGTCATGGAGGAACATGATAGGTTAAGGAGAATGATGTAAGTGTAGTAAAGGAGTGTCCTTTTGTCTTTGGAGATAATGTTGTTCCTTTCCTCTGGGTATGTTCCAGGTACATGGAGGGAACCTTTCAGAGAAGAGGGGTGAGGAGGGTGGAGGTCAGAGTAACCCTCCTGCTTCTGTCTGTTTCTCAAAGTCCTTCAGCTTAAAATATGCAATATGCCAATATGCCATATTTGGGGGTAGTATGTCCTGTACATTCCGCTCACACCCCCTGGAGAAGAGGGGTCTCTCTTGAGTAGGGAGATACTGAGAATAGGTGTGAGAAGTTGGGGATCAGATCACTGGTTAATGTGGGATTAAAATGCCTCTGGCCTTCCCTCTGCCTTGTACTCTACCTCTCTCTCAAATAAATAAATAAATAAAATCTAAAGAAGAAAAAGAAGAAAAAGAAAAAGAAGAAGAAGAAGAAGAAGCAGCTTAAAATTCATCAGACTGGAGGTGTGAGAGTCTTGTAGGGAAGAGGAGGCCAACAGGAAGGTCTGAGGGGGTGAAGAAAAGAAATGTAGCAAAAGGCTATGTTATAGGAAGAAAAGAATATTTCTCATCACAAGGTACTTTGATAACCCTACAAATTAGAACACAGTGAAGTAGCAGATCCCACTTCCAAGGGGGAAAAGAAGAAAGAAAAGAAAAAAATTCTTAAATGTTACAAGAAATGGGCTAAAAAGAAAGTGAGGAAGAGTATAAGAGACTGCAGAAAACCATGTAACAGATTTGAATAATAAGGAAGATACTCGTTGTTCAGGGATACAACAGTACAACAGTATAAACCTGCACATTCTTCTGAATCAATGTATAAACAGAATATAATCAAAATAAAAATACTAATGAGTCTGGTTTATTTTTCCCTTAGGTAGACAATCGTTTCCAAAATTCGTAGAGATTTTTAAAAATATATAGAATAATAGCCAAGGAAACTCAGAAAAGAAAGTAAAGGGGTCTTCACCCAGTGAAAAAAAATATTCCATCAAGTTTCTGCAGTTAACGTGATGTGAAAATGCTCCATCATCAGATAGACCAGTGGAACAGAGTAGAAAGTCCAGAAATAGATTTGACTATATGGAACATTTGTATGTGATAAAGGATGCATTTCAAATTATTGAGGAAATTATGGACTTTCTCATAAATGGTGTTAAGACATCTAGAAAGTGAAATTGGATTTATACCTCACATAAGAAACCTCAAATGATCAGTGATGGAAAAGTAACATTGAAACCATATAAATGCTCAAATAGAACATAATCTTGGAGGGAGGGAAAAATTCAAAATCCGGATACCATAAAAGATTGATAAAATCACTTCTGGCTCTGTATGGGTATAAACATGTGTTTCAATGTAGCAAATAGAACAGGAAGAACCATCAAAGCTAAAATAAAATAACATACTTTTCACCTAAAGAATTTGTTAATCAAAATACTTAATCTGTTTTCAGGTGAATAAAAGCAGAGCAATACCCAGATGGAAATTGGTGAAATTTATAAATCTCAAGGCAAAAGGCACATCCTCCAAGTATTCAGGCAGAAAAAGTCAATTTGCCTAAAATAAAGAAAAATAATCTTTGTCTCTGACTTTTCCATGGTAATGAATATCAGATAAAAACACGAGTGTCATTTACAGAGATTTAAAGGGGAAAGGTTACAACCTGGAATCCAGACTAAACAAGTTTTCCTTCATCTGTAAAAGCAAAAACAAATAGTCAAGGCTTTAGAAAGTAGTTCATTTTAGAAAATAGTTCATGAGCCTTTCCATAACAAGAAAACAAAACAACAATCCCCCCATGCTGAATATGTATTGCTCCAAAGCAAAGCAAAAACCTTGAGAATGTGGAAATTACAGCAGATAAATCAGAGAACATTCGGATATTTTTCTTTTAATTTTTTTCAATTTTATTTTATTTTTTCAGTGTTCCAAGATGCATTGCTTATGCCCCACACCCAGTGCTCCATGTAATACGTGCTCTCAGTACCTACCACCAGGCTCTCCCATCCCCCCACCCCCTTCCCTCCAAGACCCTCAGTTTGTTTCTGAGTTCAAAGTCAATCATGTTTTGTTTCTCTCTCCGAATTACCCTACTTCCCATTTCCTTTCCTTCTCCTACTGTTCTCTAAATTACCCCTTATGCACCGCAAGTAAGTGAAACCATGTGATACTTAACTTTCTCTACTTGGTTTATTTCACTCAGCATAATCTCTTCCAATCCAGTCTATGTTGCACAAAAGTTGGATTAAAAATTGTACTAATATTGAAAAAATAGTTGAAAACATAATGCATATATTTTAAAAATATTCCTAAAAGTGAAAGTGGCCTCTTTCTCTCCAACCCTCTCTCTCACATACCCATCTTTAAATTCCAGATTATTGGCAAAAAAAAAATTAAGAATTAGATGGAGGAAAAGAACAAAGAAATACAAAGCTGATATTTTTTAATTTTACATCAAGAAGTATCAATAGAAACTTTTTTTGGCAATAGTAATAAAATAAATATTATTGCAAGTGCATGTTTTAATAGTCAAAGGAACTTAACAGATAATTAAAATATAGTATACACCATTGTGTATTGTATACACCATTGTTAGAGGTAAAAAAAACCATTAAAAATAGTCAGTTTACTACAAGAAAAAAAAGAGAGAGAGAGAGAGAACAAGAAGAAAAGAGCAGACAAACAGGAAAACAAAGTTAGAAAATGTCAACTCCCTAAAGTTGATTTACTCACCTATAATGTGGGTTTCTTTAAACCTAATTCACGGGTTAATTTTGGGGATGAATAGGATAATGTTCACAAAGTACTTAGCAGTGCCTGGCTCACAAAGTTCAAGCAATGCTCCTGCTGCTGCTGATTATTACTATTATTATTATTATTAATCATCATCATTAATGATTAAGTATGCTAATATACATCACCTACAAAAATAAATTTAAATGGATGACACTTGATAAACTATTTTAATCTTTCTTATTGAAAGAAAAAGATTAATGCTATAAGTAAAATAACCAAGAGAATTGAAAGTGAAAGCATGTGAAAAGATACATCAAAGAAACACAAACCAAAGAAAGCACAACAATGAAGAATCCAAGATGAAGAAGCACCCAACATTGCAAAGATGATCATTTTATATGCACAACAGAAAAATTACAGGGAAGATAAAATTGTCATGAAATTTAATGCATTAAAAGTGTATCTCTAAAATAAATAACACAAAAGGATTTGGAAACACAAGATTTAGTATTTTAAACATGTTATCTTCAATAATCATAAATCAAGATAAATTGGTCTGTAGAGTATTTTAATAATGTAATTAATAAGATATAATTAATATATATCAAACATTTTACCATACAAAAATTGTAATATGGAAATGTTCTTGAGATGTCTTCAGTGCAAAACGGCTGGTTTTATTAAAGCAGGGGGACAGGACCGATGGTCAGAAAGAGCTGCACCAGGGTCATGAGGAGTGATGCATTATATACTTTCAAGTTGAGAGGGGGTCAGGGATAGCATAAGTCTCTAAGGAATTTTGGAAGCAAGGTTTCTAGGACTTTGAGGGGGCTAGCTCTTGTTGGGAAAATGTCATTTATTATCGTCTAATAAAACCTTAGTAATGAAACCCTTCAGATGTGTATCAGTGGACCGTATGCTTAAAGGTTGATTGTGAACATAGATCTTGGGAGTAGAGATAAAAGAAGTTTCCCAAAGAATTGTTAATATGTTCAGACTTACAGAATTTGGAGAGTTGGAACAATGTTAAACTAAGATTACCTTTTGCCTTCAGGAAAGTGCCCACACTGAGGCAGCTGAGCTCCCAGAGGAAGGTCACTCTCCTTGTTTCAGGGACTAGTCAATGGACTGTAAGTAAGGAAATTGAATTTTTTCCTTTTTCCTTTGTTACATTGGATTCATAATACCCTTCTAAATTCTTGGAAAATACTAACTGAATACATATTTCATATAATTTATAAGATTTTCATAATATTTTATTTGTACATGACAGTCTTTGACCACAATGTGATAAAAATACAAATTAATGTGGGAAAAACATTTAAAAGAATCCAACCACTTGCGAATAAAAAATAAACTCTTCAAACATTAGCTCACTAGGAAATGAAAGTTACTAAGTAAAAACCATTTATAAAAAACCCTGACAAACTCTATGTTAAAATTATGTGCCAAGACAATTCAATGAAGGAAAGATTAGTCTTTTTAACAAATGGTGCTGGGACAGCTAGATGTCCACATGGAAAAGAATAAAGTTGAAGCCCTCTCACATATTACATACAAAACTAGTCAGAGTGGATTGGAACCAAAACAGAGGAGCTAACACTATGAAACACGCAGAAGAAAACCTAAGTGTAAATCTTCGTGACGTTGGATTTGGTAATCATTGCTTAAATAGGACACCCAATTCACAAGAAACCACGACAGAAATAGATAAACTGGGCGTCATCAAAATGAAACACTTTTGTGCTTCAAAGCACGCCATCAAGAAAGTGGGGGGAGGGGGAACTCCCACAGAATGGAAGAAAATTTTGCAAATAATATGTCTTATAAGGAACTTGTATCCAGAATGGATAAAGAAAATCACACACACACACACACACACACACACACACACACACACACACACACACAATGGTATGACATTTGCTACAAAATGAATGGACTTTGAGGGAATTTGCTAAGTGAAGTAAGTCATACAGAGGAAGACAAATACCATATGATTTCACTTTATGAAATCCATTATGTTGTACACCTAAGACTAATACAATGTTTGCATGTCAATCATAGTTCATTAAAAAATTATCAGGGGTACCAAAATAGGCCACCCCTACTATACCTCTTTAGCATAGGGGCTATTTTGAACTAAAGGCTATTGAGAACAGGCAGACACAGGAAAAGCTCTAAAAACAGGGTACAGGTTTGT
This sequence comes from Spilogale gracilis, assembly GCA_004023965.1. NCBI lineage: Eukaryota > Metazoa > Chordata > Mammalia > Carnivora > Mephitidae > Spilogale > Spilogale gracilis. Next base: position 3,552 of record PITA01030214.1, on the reverse strand, counting down.
CTTTTGTAAAGGAAATCTATGTTTGTAGACATGGGTCTCTTTCTGTACCTGAAAGAGGAGGACACTTAAGAACAAAGAAGGCACCAATTTAGATGTACAGAACAAATCTTTTTTTTTTTTTTAAGATTTTATTTATTTATTTGACAGAGGGAGAGATCACAAGTAGGCAGAGAGGCAGGCAGAGAGAGAGGAGGAAGCAGGCTCCCCGCTGAGCAGAGAGCCCGATGCGAACCTTGACCCCAGGACTCTGAGATCATGACCTGAGCCGAAGGCAGAGGCCTTAACCCACTGAGCCACCCAGGTGTCCCAGAGCAAATCTTACTAAGCAACTCTTGTTTATCATACCTTTCCTGGTCACTTTCCCACAAACTGCCTCCACTGACCAGAAAATGCTCAAACCCCTTTTCTGTATTTGAGCTCAAGATCTAACCACCGCTTTGCGTTACTGAGTGCTCTCACGTGCACTTAAGTTCTGTGTGTTCTCATGTCTATCTACCTGTGGCTAGTCTAATTCACAGGCCCCCACTGGAGAACCTAGAATGGGTAGAGGAGGAGATTTTTTCTCCCTTATATCAGGAAGAGGGAAAGCTGTTGAGTTGATAGATTAATACATCTGAAAGCTAGTTTTATAAATAAGAGAAATTCAACAATAGACATGCATTCACTTTTAACTCTTTCTGTTTTGATTAAATAAATTTGATTCAAATAGAGATACACAAATGTAGGAGTAAAAAAAATGATGTGAGTACAGATTCAGAGGACACTATACAAATCAGGAAACCTTAAAATACATATTCTATAAATAAATTTGGTATTTTTATGAAAAGCACAATTTTCCGGCCAAGTATAAATTATAAAACTTTACTTAAAAAGAAGCAGAAAACTTGAATAGACCAATGACTATGCATGCTACTGAAAGGATTTTTCAGAATCTTTTAAATTACTTCAAAACTTTCAAGGTCAAGTGATTTCATGCAAATACTTCCTATTGTATATAATATAGCACAGATGCCTAATCTATAGTTATATTTAAATCTCAATTTATTTTCATGAACTTACATTAACTTGATACCAATGCTTGAAAAAGACAGCACCAAAACCACTCAACTTAAAAAAAAATAGCATATGAGACACTCTCACTTATGAATATAGGTGCAAAAATTCTAAATGAAATGCCAACAAATCAATTTCAGTGCTACATGAAAATGAGAACATATCACACAATCAGAGTTATTCCAGGAATATAAAGACAACTCTACACTAGGAAATCTATCAATTTAATGTATCATATCTGCAGCTGAGAGGAAAATCTACACAATTATGTCTACTGAAAATAAATTAAAAATAATGACACATTTTTAAAAAAGTTAATAGGCTTTATTTTTTACAGTTGTTTTGGTATGCCCCCCCAAAAAATGAGTGGAAAGTACAGAGATTCCATATACTCTTTCTTCTTGCACTCTCCTCTACTTTAACATCTTACATTAGGGTGGTACGTTTGTTACAAGTGATGAGCCAATGTTGATACATTGTTATTAAGTCAAGCCCATAGTTTACATTAGGATTTATTTCTGGTGTTGTACCTTCTATGGGTATGGACAAATGTATCCCTATCCAAAATTATAGCACTCTGCAGGAGATTTCATTGCCCTAAAACTCCTGGGGACTGTGCTCCACTTATTCATCTTTCCCTCCTCCCAAGCTCTTATCCATTTACTATCTCTACAGTTTTGAATTTTCCAGGATGTCAACTCATAGTTAAGGGAAGCAAAATATGTGGGCCCAAAAATGTGACCGAAAGACTCCAGGATATGCCACCCTAACATAAGCTGCTTTGGTACACAGATTACTTTGAGTTGAAGGCACTGGAAAACAGAAGATGCAAGAGAGACTCTGATCTCCCTCATTTACCTTAAGTCAGTTAGGTCACCATTAATCCCTTCCTGGGAGTATCTTTAGCAAGGAAGATAGATTCTTATAGGAGCTGAGACTAGATGTTGACATGACACCTAGACACACTCTGTCCGAAAGACTCCCCATTGAGTCTTCTGAGGGCCCCTTCTGCTTTCCTAAAACCATTTTCTCTCCCTTAGGAAGCCTACAGCTTCCATTTTCCTTATTAAGATGGCATTTAATCCTGAGTTCTAAGCCACTTCTGGGAGTTACTCATTTTTCCCCATGTATCTTCCATGTATACATGAGACAGAACTGTTAATAAACTTCTTTTTGTTCTTCTCTTGTTAGTCTGTCTTTTATTATAGGAATCTCAGCTAAGAACTCAGAAGGGTAGAGGGAAAATTATTTTTGTTTCCCTACAGTAAGAATCATACAATATGTAACTTTTCAGATTGGTGTTTTTTACTTAGCAACATGTATTTAAGGTTCTTCTCTGTCTTTTCATGGTTTATAGTTTGCTTGTTTTTGTAGTTTTAAATAAAGCTGCTGTTATGAATAAACGTTCATGTGAAGGTTTGGTCTGAATGTAGATTTTCAAATTGGTAAATACCAAAGAGCATGATTACTAGATCATATAGTAAAAGCATACTTAATTTTGTAAGAAACCACCAAACCAACTTCCAAAGTCACTGTATGATTCTATACTCACACCAGAAACGAATAGGAGTTCCTGTTGCTCCACAGCCCATATCTGGTATTGTCAGTATTTTGCATTTTGGCCATTCTAATAAGTGTACAGTGGTATTTCCTTGTTTTAATTTGCAATTCCCTAATCATGTTTATCATCTTTTTCAAATGCTTACTTGCTATCTGTATATCTTATTTGGTAAAGTATCTGTTCAGCTCTTCTGCCTATATTTAAATTGTTTGTGTTCTTATGTTGACTTTTAAAAGTTCTTTGTATATTTTAAATACAAGTCCTCTATCTAATATGTACTTTGAAAAAACTTTACTTTAAAGGAGGCTTGTTGGGACACCTGGGTGGCTCAGTTGTTAAGTGTCTGCTTTGGCTTAGGTCATGATCCCGGAGTCCTGGGTTGGAGTACTGCATAAGACTCCCTGCTTGGTGGGAGGCCTGCTTCTCCCTCTCTCACTTTTCCTGCTTATGTTCCCTCTCTACCTGTGTTTCTCTCTGTCAAATAAATGAATAAAATCTTTTTTAAAAAGTGGCTTGTTTACTCATTCCCCTAAAAGTGTCATTTGCAGAAGAGAAGTTTCTAATTTTAATGGAATGCACTTTTAAATTTTTTCTTTTACTGATTGTGCTTTTAGATCTAAGAAGTCATTGCCCTTGCCTGGTTTAGTTGATAAAGCATGAGATTCCTGCTCTCATTTGTGAATTCAAGACCCACATTGGGTCTAGAAATTACTTAAAAATAGATCTAAGAAATATAGATCTTGGAAAACAGTGTGGAGATTCCTTAAAAAATTAAAGATAGAGCTACCCTATGACCCTGCAATTGCACTACTGGGCATTTACCCCAAAGATACGGATGTAGTGAAAAGAAGGGCCATATGCACCCCAATGTTCATCGCAGCAATGGCCACAATCGCCAAACTGTGGAAAGAGCCAAGGTGCCCATCAACAGATGAATG
>PITA01030213.1:0-16823 GCA_004023965.1 Spilogale gracilis | reverse complement strand
TCTTGAGGAAAGGTTATTTTTTTTCCCTGCAGAGTAGGTTGGAAAAGTACTCCCCCCTCCTTGCCCGGCCTCAGTTTACTTATTTGGAACGAGTCCATTGGATTGAATGGCTAAAAGGGCCCTTCCAGCTCTGAGATCTTAAAAGGACACAACTTAATTTAGCAGGGACACTGTAGATCACCGAGTGTTCCCCTCGCCTTTTCCAAAAGGGGAAACTGATGGCCCAGCAGGGTCTTCCCTGAACGCTATTCTCTCCCTCCCTCTCTGGCTTCAGGGACAAGGCTTCCCACAGGGCAAGCAGGCCGGCTTTCCTCACTAGGCAAGGGGAGACCCTCGGGCGGCGACAGGGCTCCGGGCTCAGGGGCCGGAAACACGTGTGTGCTCACCTACGTGTACACACGTGAGCACACCTACAGCAGCAGGGGGCGCTGGGGCCGGCAGGGGGCAGCACAGCCCCGGTTTGCAATTACCCGGCGCAGCCTCGAGGGAGGAGGGCGTGCTGCAGTCCCGGCGGCGGCGGCGGCGGCGGCGGCGGCGGCGGCTGGAGGTGCAGCCTCCCAGGTGGGAGGCGGGGGCTGCGGGCGCAGGAAAAGGCTCCTCGGGAGCCGGCGCTCGGCGGGGCCTCCTCCGGCCCCCGGCGCGGCGAGTGGGAGCGAGCGCGCCGGGAGCACGCAGGCGCCCTGCTCGGCTGGCCCTCGGCCGGCGCGCGGCGCGGGAGCAGCCCGCAGCCCGTGTCGGGCGCCCCCCGCAGTTCCCGGGCCGCCGCGGCCGGCCGTCGGGAGCGGCCCCTCAGCGGCAAGCTCGAGCCGCCGGCCCGGGAGAGCGCGCGGCGGCGGCGGCGGCGGCGGGACGGCCCCGGGGCCGCCCCGAGCGCGCCCTCCCGCCCGCGGCCACTGGCGGCCGGTGCTGGCCGGGCCGGCGCGCCCCGCAGGCTGCCGGAGCGCGGCCTCGGCCTCGGCGGGAGCGAGCCCCGGGCCGCAGGCGTTGGGAGGCGGCGCAGGCGGCCGCGGGCACTGACGGCGTCGCGGGGCGCTCCCGGGCGGCGGCGCAGCGGCGGCGGCGCAGGGGGCGGAGGCAGGGGGCGCCCCCAGCCAGGATGCTGCGGTTTCTGCGCCGGACCTTTGGCCGCCGCTCCATGCAGCGCTACGCGCGAGGCGCGGCGGGGCGCGGGGCCGCCGGGCTGGGGGACGACCGCGACGGGGGGCCGCGGGGGGGCCCGGCTACCGCCGCCGCCTCTTCGACGCTGCCCGCCGCGCCGGGGGGCAGTGTATTCCCGGCCGGCGGCGGGCCCCTGCTCACGGGTGGTGCGGCCGTGCACATCTCCGCCGCCGGCGCTGCCAAGGCCACCCTATACTGCCGCGTCTTCCTGCTCGACGGGACCGAAGTGAGCGTGGACCTGCCGGTGAGTGACGGGCCTTGTCCGGGGCACTGGCACCCCTTGAGACAGCTCCCCTTCCCCAGTGTTCCTCTGCGGGTGCCCCTCTTGCACCTCTCCGGGAATCCCTTCCCCCTTTCCCCTTCTCCTGCGAGTACTCCCTATCCCTGGTTCCCTCTTGGGCCACTCGGTCCCGGTCTCTTCTGGAACCCCTTCTGTGGCACCGTGCCCCCGTCTTGGGACATTGCGCTGCTGGGTCGCGCCTTCTCCGGCTCCCACCTAGTCCTTCGGGCCTCACTTCCTCCCCCGCTCACCCAGTTCCCTCTTCCCTAGTCCCCGCCCCCTGGCGCGGGTGACCCGTGTTCCCCTTCCGTCCCCCACGTTCCAGCGGGGGCCTTCTTGGTGCTGGGTTATTGGTTAGAAAAACCTCAAAGCAATGCGGGGCTGCCCCGCGATGGCCTGCTTGTTCCCACAAAGTCGCCACCAGGCCTTGTAGAGATGGCAGGGAGGAGGAGCCCCCTCCCCTGCTGCCCAGCAGGTGCCCCAAGTTTGGGAGGGAATCTGGGGGACCATTTCTCTCCCGATCCCCTCGATGCCCACCCTCCCCACCCCATCATCATCGCAAAGAGTCTCTACAGCCCTCAACCTCTCAGGGGTTTGGGTGACTTGGGAGCTAACTCTAGTATCGACTCTCTTGGACCTGGCCAACTTTCCACTGGCAGAGCCCTTTGCTGGGGCGCTGGGAGTCGGCCCTGGGGCGCCTACTGGACCTGGTGCGCTGGACTCCCCCACCCCCACACCATACCACCACCACCCTGAGCAACGTGCATGGGGTGGCCGAGGGACCCCCTGGCTGTGGCACCGCCGACAGGTGGTTGCACCCCGCCCCCCTCCAGCACTGAGCTAGGCTGGCGCTGTTGTCCCCGCCAGGGCGTCCAGCTTGGGCCAGATGTGATCAAATCAAATCCGCACGTTAATAGGCGCCTACTGGGCACCCGGCGCTGCGGCAGACGGTGCCTTTTGGAATCTTTGGGTGTGACTGAGGACACAGCGCCGATGGAGCTTTTAGATGAATGTCACAGATCATTCTTAGGGTTTCACGCGGGAAAAAAAAGAACATACCCAGACTTCCAAAGGAAAAATTAGGCCTTACCCCATGCGGGAAATTCTTTAGACTTGGCGAGGGAGCTAGAAACCTGTATGGCTTTTAGATGGGAAAATCAGAGCCTGTTTGGCCTGGACTTTAATGGAGCCTTAGGTGTAATTTTGAGACAGTTTCAATTTATGGCAATTTTATTTTTGTGCCTCCTAGTGCTCTCCATAGAATATCGTTTTGTTATGATAATACCCTTGTGGGGCCTTTTTATTCAGGGAAAAGGAGCTAACGTTCCTGTGCTTAGAGCTGTTGTCTTTAAAATAGCATTAAAATGTTACTCCTCCCCACAGCTGAGGCTTTCCAGCTAGTCTTCAGCTGGGAGGGGAGGCCCCAAGAGCCAGGAGGATTGGAGAGGTGGGCAGCTGATGTGTGGAGAGGATGTGGCGTATTTTGCATCTCAGATCAGGGAGAGGAATGCTTTCCCTGAGAACTTTGACGGTGCTCCTGGAGGATTTTCTTGTCTGTTCCCCAAGGATGACTTGCTGATAAAATGTATTGCTTCTGTCAGGTTTGTGTGACAGGCTTAAGTGATGAAAAATGCAAACTGAGTCAAGTGCATATGTGGTGGATAAACCCAGACAGGTACACCAGCGACCGGGGTGGGATGGGGCTGGAATGCCGACCTCTTCTGGCAGGTGGAGCCCTCACTGAGCATGGGGGAGGGGAGTATTTTACATCCGGAAAGCATTCTCTGTCTTTCAAAAGGTTGCTTGACAAAAGATTTCCGCACATTTTCTTAATGATGGCAGACTTCTTGATGCTTTAAGATGTGATAGATAGAGCACACCCCCAATTTTATTTATACACACACACACATATGTATAGCCACCCTGCCCAAAGACAAAATGTAGGCTTTTGTCATGTGAGCCCTCAGAGAGGAATGATCAAGAAAAATCATCAGTAAGCATGGCCCATCGATTTAAAGATTGATTAAATCTCAGAACTGCATCACACAATCTCCTATGCTAGTCTTCCCAGATCAGAGTTTTAGTTTTTGTAATTAATTCTCCGAGTATGAGATTAGCGCCTGGCTCCCAGTGAATTTGTAGATGAATAGCACGCGTGCTCCTTCCTAAGATGCGTTTCCCGGGCTCACGTTTTATGCTGTCCTGGTGGGCATTTAGCCCCACTTGTCATGGTTCCCTTCTTCTGCTTTCCTGGATTTTTACCGCTTCCTGGGCTCTGGTGTTGCACTGCTCCCTGTCACACAGATAGGATTTACCGTTGGCTGCCATACCCCTAAGCTGGATTTTCTGTCCCCCTGTCACTTCCACAGGCACCCGTGCACTTGCCAGGCTGACTATGGCTCCTTTGTAATTCAGACCCCCTGGTGGGGTTAGCTTCAAGAAGTCCTTTGCTCTGCATGTGAACAGGGGTGATGCATTGTCATAAGGCATTTGATTAGCCCTGATCTGGACACAGGTTCTGCAGTTGACTAGACCATAGCAGCACTTCCGGTGTGACCATGCCAGGGCACCTCCATCTGCAGTCAGCATTTATTGGGTGCCTCCCATGTGCCACGCTTGGTGCTGTGTGCACAAAGGTGAATGAGACGTGGCCAGGAGGCTCCCAGGTAGAAACACGACATTTTATTCTAAGTGGTGTTCAGTGATGTGATGGGGTGGGGTTGGGGGGACGGGGAGGGGTGTCTTAGCCAGACAGGGTGCTGGGGGACGGGCGGGTTACAGGGGCTTCTTGGAGACTTTGACACTTGAGGTGGCAGGATCTCAAATCTGCGTCCCTTGTGCATTTTTCGAATGCTTACTGTGTCAAGTCCACTCCTGGGCTAACCCCTAGCCCGCGGTTTTAGATATATAATAAAGGCAGAAGCACCTGTAATTGTCTTCAGCAATCCTCCAACAGGGCCCCGAGCCGCGCCCCCCCCCCCATCTGCTGGCTGGCTGCACCCCTCTGCCTGTTTTTAACCTTTGCTGTGGTTCCTCAACCTTTGATAAAATGTGACCAAAAGGGTCTTTTTCAAAAATACCTCTATACCATGCAGCCTAAAATGGACTTGTGTACCAACCCCCCTTCCAGGGGGATCACACTTCCTGGCTCACCCTACAGCCCTGAGAGGCACCCTGAGCCACTCCTCATCAGGAAACCTGGCGCGCCCTCAGGTGTGGTCTGGTCCGAGCAGGGCCTACCCGAGACACTTGCCTTCTATTAATGCAGCTGAAGATCCCATTAGTGTGCTTGGCAGCGGCACCCGCTGTTGACTCATATTAGCTCTCTGTTGACTAAATCCCTGGCATCGCTTTTGCTGCTTCTGCTCGTGCGGCAGTTGCTCAGCCCCGTCTCCCCCTCCCCTGCATGCACAGTCTTCCAGCAGCTCTGGGTGGAAAGCCGTGAGGATGTGTGTGCGCCTGGCTGGTTAGCACTCCCGCCATGCCTTGGAGGGCACGGCTTGTGGGCCTGGAGTGGTGTGATTGGCGCAGTCGCTTTCGCCGAATCTGGAACTCAGCATTGACTGGCTGCTGTATGATGCGAGCAGGGAGAGCTTCGGAAGAGCCATGCTGGAGTCTTGCAGGCTGGCCCGGCAGCGTTGGGCAGCTCAGGCACTCTGAGCACCGATTTCCTGGTCTTTCAAATGGGATTATGTGATGAATGGTGCACAGAGCTTCGGTACTCAGCAGGCCCCTGAAGGGTTGCTGGTAGGTTGTGATCCTACCCACCTCTCACACCTCTCTGGCCTGTGGAAAGGGTTTGGAAGCATGTCTAGGAATGGGCCTGAAAAACAAACCCAAAAAAGCTGTGGTAGGAAGGCTAAACATCTGTTCATGGAAATCTGAAGTTGTGTGGGGTATGAGAGATGCTTTTTGAAAGTTTCACTTTATTTTTTAAGATTTTATTTATTTATCTGAAAGAGAGAGCACGGGGGAGGTGGGCAAAGGGAGATACCTACTCCAAGCTGAGCATGGAGCCGGGTATGGGGCCAATCCCAGGACCTCAGATCATGACCTCAGGGGAAGGCAGACGCTTAACCGACTCAGCCATCCATGCGCCCTGTTTCACTGTAGATGAGGAAAAGATACCCCCACCTGAAATGCAAAATTCTTAGAGTTTTAGAGCTGGAATCTCTGATATAGCAGAATGCATATGATAGAACCTAAAGATCATATATGCCTTCTTTTGGAGTTGAAAGGGACCCTAGATGGTGCATACCCCGTCCTTTGTACGAATGGGAAACTGAGGCCTGTGCCTGGAGAGGGACTTCCCTTTAGTGACTCAGTGAACGGTTGGAGTGGGTTACTATGGGAACCCTGAGTGCCTAGGCTTTGGAGGTGAGTGTAGGACAGTGGTAGAAAGACCACCCCGCTAGTCCTGACATAGGACCGTGGAAAGGGAATGGGCTAAGTTCCTGGCTGTTGGTAGTAGGACGCATTTTCCCCAACAGCGGGGAAACTGGCACAGTGGTTCTGTAACTGCAGTGTACCCCAGAGTGCATCTGGGACGGTTTCTGGTTTTTTCCCTCTCCAGTAAAAATTCCCTGGGTCCACCCCCAGAATTTCTGATCGAGTGTTTCAGGAAGCTGGACTGCTAACAAGTATCCCAGGTGGTTCCCACCTTGTGAGAAGCACCGATGGTAGAACTGAGCGCAGGGCAACCCTGCCTTGCATTAAAAATCGCTGTAGGCACGGGAGCACAATGATCATCTTTGAGCCGGGGTTGACAGTGTCAGCCCTGAGCTTTAGGGAGCCCATTTTTGCCACAGTGGGGTGAGGCTGGGGCAGTTGTGTTGTTGCATCAGCCCAGGTGAGGGCTGAAGAGGGCCTGGCCTAGAGGAGTGGGCAGAGCGCCAGAGCTGTTGGCAGGCAGAGTCAGTTGAGGAGGAGGGTAGGGGAAGGCAGAGGCAGGGAGGTCTTCACCCTTAGGTGCAGGAAGAAATGGGGGACCATAGAAGACACCCCAGAAAAAGGGGAAGGCAGCTCCTCATTTCTACCCTCTCCCAGGGTTCTGACTTCTGTGGACACCTTGCCTCATCCTGGGCCTCTGGGTGGCTTGCATTTTCCTGCCCCCAAGGGGAAGGTATTGGCTCAAGGTGGCGCTGCAGTGCGGACCCCACCTACCCCCGAATCCCAGTCTGTGCATGAGGCCATGGGAGCCTTGGACCCCTACCTGGGTCCTAAGTTTGTGTATTTTTAGAAATAACTTTGTTTTAAAAGAGGGCTGGTGGGAGTGGGGAGTCGGGAAGAAAGAGGTGAATGGTGAACATCCTTCCCAAAAGGCATACAGATGTGACCTCTATCACACTGTGGTTTCACACTTGTTGGATTGTCAGTGTTAATACGGGCGAGGGGGGGTGTCTGTCAGCGTTTCCTGTGCCAGTAACATGACCCACACTGGTCCAGGGCCAAACAAATATTAACTTGCTAAGCACTTTCACGTGCATAATCTCTTTGAATTCTTTGCCTAGTGCACCTCTGAGGATAGAAGACACAGGTCTGTTTAATTTTGAAATAACAAAAGGTCAGCGTGTGTGTGTGTGTGTGTGTGTGTGTGTGCGTGTGTCTGTCTGTCTGTCTGTCTGTCTTGGGGCAGGGGTATTTTCCCTTAAATTCTTGCGTAGGGACTTAGGAAAAGAAATCCCCTCAGTAACCACAGAAATCCTCCACGCACAAACGTATTTGTCCTTGCCCACTGCCTGAGCCCCTACACCCTGCCTCCCCCACTCTGCCTGCAGTGTTCCTTTCAGCAGGTACTTGACTCTGTGGGCACTCAGGTTTCCCTCTCTGCCCCGTGGCAGCTGCCTGCCTTCAGGGTCCACTGCTGATTACATCTTGCTGGGTTTTTTGTTTTGTTTTGTTTTCAGGTCAGTGTGTGCATTTGGCTCCTACTTTCATTTCCCATTAGAACATGCTTAAAGCAGAAAGACTAGAAAATAAATGCAGAGAAGCCAGAGAAGGGGAAACACCTAAAATTTCATCAGAGATAACCACTATTAAAATTGTGGTGTATATCCATCTGTAGCTTTTTCTTTCTGTATTTAAATATAAATATGTACACAAAATGATGAATTTGCATGGGTTGATTGAAAGTCTCTCCACCTCATCAGCACCACTGAATAGAGATCACAGACCCTGAGTTTGTGTCCCTCAAGGGTGGAGGCCCTTGGCCACCCCCTTACATTCCCAGGGACTCTTAGCCAGGGCGGGAGCCCCCAGTGCTGGTTGCCTCCTGGGATGCCCACCTGTATACTGCCCCTGCCTGAGTGAGAAGCAAGCTCCCCATCCTTGGAGCATCTCCCCACCATCAGCTATGCTTTCCAGCAGGTTCAAGGCCTTACTGATGTGGCCACAGCATTCTCTCACATCTGGGGGCTTGTGTTCTGAACACCTGCTCGGGCATGGTCATTGTTCTCTCGCCTGCCAGGGATGCTTGGCTCTGCTACCAGTGGGAGTGGATCTGGCAGAGGTGGGTGGGAACCTTGCAGCCTCCCAGGTGTGCCCCCTCTGCCCTGGTCCTCCCCCCGTCCCCCAGTTTCCTTCTGCAGCCTCTTTGGCTTCTCTCTAGAGCTAGGTTTATTCACGAGTCCTGCTTGATTTTCATTTCTGGTTTATTTTTCATTGTTTTCCAAAATGTTTTTGTTTGCCTGTAGTGTGTTTTCCTCAGTCAACAAGGGCTCATTGAGCACTTAAACTGCATTGAGCATTGAGGAGGGATTCACAAGCGATCAGATTCTAATCTCAAAGGGGAAACCAGGTAAATTCGAAACTTTAGCTTCACCTGACAGAGTGCAGAGTGAGCAGCTGAACTGTGCGGTGGAGTTGGCGATGGTTTGATGCCCACAGTGACATCAGGTCGTCCTGGAGGATGCACAGTTCAGCTGCAGATAGGGTCAGAAGGTGTTGGGGCAGAGGAAACAGCAGGCGCAAATGCGTGGCGGTTGGAGCCAGTAAACCCCATTTCCTGGGCTCGGGGCTCCTTAGAACAGAGGAGCCTTATGAGCTCTGGCTCTGTCCCTAAATCTTAAAGGCTTATGAGCTCTGGCTCTGTCCCTAAATCTTAAAGGATCCAGTGAGGAACCTTTAAAGCACAGATGTGTGCCTTGAGCTAATCAGAGCTGAGGCTTACTGCACATTTGCTGTGTGCCTGGTCTGTGCGAAGTGCTTAAGGGATTGGCTTGTTGAATTCTCACAACTTTGATGATGTTGTTGCTGTGATCCCTGCTTTGTAGAGGGGAAAATCGGGGCTCAGGAGGCAGGTTAAAACACTTGCCCACGTCACCTGGCTAGTAAAGGGAGACTCCAGCTTTAAGATCAGACTGTCAGGAGAGATTTGTGGTCTGGAAAGTCTCTCTGACAGCAGGACTGGGCATTGATGGGGGTGGGTGGTAAGTGAGTTCTGACACTGTCCCAGGGCTCCTGAGGTGGATGGGGACCTCTGAGCCTCCTTTGCAGGCCAGTGGGGATTTCCAGAAATCAGATTTAAATCTTTATTTTATTTTTTAAAAAGAACTTATTTATTTCAAGCTCCAGTGTGGAGCTTGAACTCACGACCCAAAGACCGAGAGTCGCACACTTCCGACTGAGCCAGCCGGGTGCCCCCCGAGTTACATCATTCAGTCACACTCATTGAATACAGTTTTGCCCAGAGGACATTCTGGTTTGATGGCCATAAACTTTTCAACACTGAGGTCAGAAGTAGTCTACATTTTTAAAAAAGTGCTTAATAGAGCAACACTAAACTTCTCACACAGAAAAGCGTGGTACACATTCCCATCCTGCAGAGCAGCTGGTTCCCTTCAGACTGTGTGCTTTCGTATATGTGCGCATAAACCTGGTGTAGGTTTTTTTTCCTTCCCATCCAAGCCTTCGTGACAAACCCCTCACCCATTTGGTGCCCTCTTCTGTGATTATTCTAGATTATATTCACCCCGCAGTCTGTATGTGTGTGTGTTCGTGTGTGTGCACACACGCATGTGCCTGACGTGAGTAAGGCTTGTCTCCACCTGTCTTGGGGTGGGCGGTTGATATGCAGAGTATGCAGAGCTCCTGGTGTCTTCTGTTAGGCAACCCTACCCCCTAGGCTTGCCGAATCTGTGTCACTTTTCTAATTGCTACCGTGCGGAAGGTATTATTATCCTGTTTACACGTGGTCTCAGGGAGCATGTGGCCTTGCGCCACTCAGGTCATAAGTGTGGTAGAGTCACAGTTGAATCTAGATTTCTGACTCATTTTCCAGTGCTCTTCCTCCAGCCCATGCTGGGCACACTGGGCCTCCCTTTTTGAAACGTGTGCTCCTGGGAACTCCTTTGTGATTTGACAAGTCAGAATTTCATGCTGTAAAACCCCCTATCATTCCTGAACCTCTTTGCCTTTCAGCATCTCTGGCCCTTGGGTTCTATCATTTGTCTGGGTCTTTTCCCTAAAGTCATAGCAGGCTGAGTGCCCAGCGTCTCCTTGTGGAACCTAAGGACTAGAGGTGCCATCTCCAGGGTGCTTTGCCACCTGTGGGCTCATCTGGAGCTCCCTTCTTTCCCAGCACCGAGCTCGGTTGCAGAAGTAGGACTGTCCGAGCTGCGACGTGGACCGCCTGCTTTCACAGGGGCCTCAGTGCCGGCTTCCCTCGGCCCTGTTGTGTCTCCTCCATGCCTGTTTCTTTCCGATTTTGTTGTCGTCGTGTCGCACCTGACTGCCGCCCAGGCAGGCCAAGGTCGGTGTGATAGTGCTTCTCTTTAGCCTGCCTCCACGCTTGTTCAGCTGCAGCCACTTTGAATTACAGATTTTTTTTAAATTGTGATGAAGTGTAAGTGACATAAAATTTACCATTTTAACCATTTTTAGGTATACAGTTGTGTGGCATGGAGTGCATTCACATAGCTGTGCTGCAATCACCGTGTCTCCAGTTCATCTTTCCACGCTGGAACTCTGTACCCATTAAACGAGAATTCTCCATCGCCCCTCCCCGCACACCTGGCAGCCTCCCTCCTACTTCCTGTTGTTATGAATCTGACTACCCAGTTACCTTCTGTAAGTGGAATCATGCAGTATTTATCCTTTGTGTCTGACTCCTCTCCTAGCATAACATCTTCAAGGGTTATCTGCCCTGTAGCGTGTGTCAGAATGCCCTTCTCTTTTGGGCTGAGTAGTAGTCCAGTCCAGGTGTAGCCTGCATTTCATTTCTCCATCATCCAGGTTATGGATTTTCGTGCAGGTCTAGGCCTTCCTAATTCAGTCCTGCCTGTTCATTAGGGACACTGCCATCAGAGACTCAAATGTCCCCAGCCCTCCACTCGTGGTTCCGTTCTTGGCATTCTGGCACCTCTCCCCTGAGACTCTTCTGCTGTGTGTTGGCCAGCCTCCTGGGCTATCTGCTCTTCGTCTTCCCCCTGACACTTTTGTCTGAGTTACTCTGTGTGGGCAGGTCCTCTGTCTTTAAATTTTTTGGTACTGCAAATATAAATACAGAAGAGTGTACCAGGAATAGTTTAAAGATAAATAGTACCATGAACATCTGTGTACCCACCACCGAGCTTAAAAACAAAGACATCAAGATGCTTGGTGAAGCGTCTGCCTTTAGCTCAGGTCATGATCCCAGGGTCCTGGGATTGAAGGCACCTCACCCCTCCCCAACTTTGCTCAGTGGGGAGTCTGCTTCTTCCTCTACCCCTCCCCCTGCTCTCACTCTCTCTTGCTCTTTCTCAAATAAATCTTTAAAAACAAGTAAACCTACAAATACAAAGTCATCACCAGTGCTGTTAAAGCTCCGGGGTGCTCCTCCTTACCGCACTCCCCCCCCCGCCCCCCCCCGCTTCTGCTCTCCTGAAATACATCTCTCATCCTTTCCTTTTCTGTGTTATAGGTTTACCACATCTGTATGTTTATCCACATGATATACTGTTAGTTTTGCATGTTTGTAAACTTTATGTAAATGATTTTTTTCAATACCATGTTCATGAGATCGGTCCATATTGATGGGCTCATGCTACTTGTTATTCCTCTGTAGTATTCCACTGCACGAATCTCCTGAAATCTATCCTTTGCTGGTGGATATTTGGGATATTTCCAGTTTGGGGCTGTTAGGAAAAAATGCTGCTTTGAACCACCTGGAATGAGTCTCCTGGTGCAAGCAAGCATCTCTCCTAGGTATGCAGTCAGGAGTGGACTGGCTGGGAGGGCAGTGGGCAGGGCCTTGTACGATCAGGTGAAATTGTTTTCTCAGAGTTCCAGCAGCATATAAAAGCATCTGGGAATCCATTCTTCCACACTTGGTAGTTGTGCAGCCTTTTTTGTTTTATGTTATCGGTTTAGTGGGTATTTGAGGAAACTCACTGTGGTCTTCACTCTTCAGTCAGTGATGAGGTTGAGTGTCTGTGCTTGTGTTTATGAACCATAACCATATTTCCTCCTAGAAGACTGTTCTGTGATTTTTGCCTGTTTTTTAGTTGCCGTTTGTTGTGTTTGGCTTTTTCCCTGCTAGTCTTTACGAGATTGTATCCTATGTACCGCCTTCTTCTGAGGTAACGTCCATGGAAAAAGCAAGAACACATCTGTCTGAGTCCCCACCCAGGCCTTTCCTTACTAAATGGGGATTAATATTTTGACTTTTGCTGTGCATGAATTTTGGAGTCATTTGCCCTTGGTAGTTTTTGGTGAGGAATTGTAGGATCTATATATTGCACTTCAATTCTGCTTACTTCTTTTTTCAGTTTCTGTTATTGAAATTTCTTTTTTTTTAAAGATTTTATTTATTTGACAACAGAGAGAAACACAGCGAGAGAGGGAACACAAGCAGGGGGAGTGAGAGAGGGAGAAGCAGGCTTCCCGCCGAGCAGGGAGCCCGATGTGGGACTCTGTCCCAGGTCTCCGGGATCATGACCTGAGCTGAAGGCAGTCGCCCGACCAACTGAGCCACCCAGGCGTCCCTATTACTGAAATTTCTAAGCATATTCAAAAGTAAAGAGAACCCCAAGTACGTATCACATAATGAACCCCAAATGCCCATCATCAGGTTTCATCACCTATCAATATGGCCACTCTTGTTCTATCTGTATCCTCACCCTGTCCCTTCCCAATGATTTTTTTTCTTTGAAGATTTTATTTAAATAAAGGGCACAGCAGGGGGAGCAGCAGAGGGTGAGGGAGAAGCAGACTCCCTGCTGAGCAGGGAGCCCAGTGGGCCCTGCGATCATGACCTGAGCTGAAGGCAGACCCTTACCTGACTGAGCCACCTGGCTGCCCCCTTTTGCAATGATTTTAAAACAAACTCCCAACATGTAATTTCAAACTTGTACTTCAGTGTACATCTCTAAAAGACAATGCTATGTTTTTATAAATAGATCCACTATCCTAGTAAAACACCTAAAATATGTTTGGTATTAGAAGATATTTAGTCAGTGTTCAGATTTTCCTGTTTGGTTGCCAGCAAGGTCCTTTCATTGCATTTGGTTGATATTTTATCTAAAGCTCTTAATAAATATTTTTTAAAAATATTTTTCCCTTGCTTGTTGAGGTATAATTGACAAATAAAAATAATGTACATTTGGAGTAAAGCTTGGTGATTTGATAGAGGTATAAATAGTAAAAAGTCTTATGCATCAAGCTAATGGATATGTCTTGCTTCACCGGTTATAGTCTTGAGTATCTTAGTGAATTTTTGAGATCCATTGTTTTAGCAAATTTTGAATGTATTGTACATTATAATTAACTATAGTCACCGTTGCTGTATATGAGATCCCCAGAACTTGTTCATCTTCTACCTGAAAGTTGGCGTTCTTTGACATCTCCCCATTTTCCCTACCCAACAATTTAAAGCTTTTAATCTGGAGTTTTCCCCTCCCCCTGCCTTTTTTGGGGTCTTTTATTTGCTGATTTGTCAGCAATAGTTTCTCACTTTTTGGATTCTGTTGATGGCATCCTCAACATTTGGTTACCCTGAGGTGCTCTCAATACAGGGAACTGGTATTATTTGAAACATCTGACTCTGGACACAGACCAGTAAGACAGGCTCCTTGCCCTCAAGAAGCTTGGGTGGGGACAAGTTATTACACCTGGTATGAAGAGTGCCATAGAGCACTTTAAGCTCAAAGGAAGGTCTAAGGTAGAGGGACTGAGTGGGAGAAATGGCAACCAGAAAATCTCAAAGAGAAAGTTGGGCTCTGAAGACAAATGGGAGCACAGCCTTTCTGGTGGCAAGATCAGCATATGCAAAGGCACAGAGGCTTGAAATAATCCGTTCAAGATTCCTGCTCCTTGCCCAAGCCCTGCTTGAGTGACTGCATCCTCTATTTTTCATTGGATGTTGCTTCTTTGAAAAGGTCCAAATTCCTCATTTCTGGAAAGTTTTCAGTATATTTGATGAAAGAATGTCTTTTCTTTTTCTTCTGTGTCTAACTCTTCTTTCTTCATTAGCTCCTTAACATTTTTTTGAGAGAGAGAGAGAGAAAGGAGAGAGTGGGGGGAGGGGCAGAGGGAGAGGGAGAGAGAATCCTATGCAGGGCGTGGAGCCCCGATATAAGTAGGGCTCGATTTCATGACCCTGAGATCATGCCCTAAGCCAAAATCGAGTTGGGCGCTTAACCGACTGAGCCACCCAGGAGCTTCTCCTTGGCATTGGTTTTGAATGTCTCCCTTGACCTTGGAGTCTTTCTTTCTCTAGCTCACTCCTGTTTGGGTTGCCTTCCATTTTCTGGGGGCCCCCCAGTGAGGCCTCTCCATCTCCTGGCTGGAGGTGCCAGCAGACATTTTAGGGAGCAGAATCAACGAACTCTTCAGAGAGAAGGGATACAGGGCAGATGGTGGGGCAGCTGGAATTGCTGGGTTATGCCCCTAAAGGAGCCCTTGGAGGCCACATGGCCCAGATCCTCATTCTGGGAGGGCAGGTCTTCCCTGTCTTCTTTGGAACATTCACTGCTGCTCTTTGCAGCCAGCTGCTGCTCACCTGTGGCAAATGAGCAGTAATTAGTGTGTAATAAGAGCAGTTGCCTGCATGCAGCCCTCCTGGCTGCTCCCACTCTCTGTGGCCCACGGACAGTCAGCAAGCCTCTTGGCTTCTCTGAGACTCTCCTACCTCTTCTGAAAGCCAGCCCCAGTTCTCCCCAGCCCAGCAGAATCACTGCCTGCCCTATGGCCTGGCCATGAAATGGACGTGGGCTTCATCCAGGAAAGACCCAGGAAACTGTAAAAGGCTTATGAGGGTTAGTTATTAACCCACAAGCATTCTGGCAGCCTGTTACACAGCATTTCACTGACCGTAGTCCTTTTATTGCTCCTTTTTGCTGGGTCCTGAGACCTGAGGTCCAAGCCACCTACTCAGTCGGTTGAGTGTGTACTGAGTGACATCGTGCTGTGAGGGTGGCTGGTCAGAGTCCAGGGAGGGGCTCAGCCTGGCTTGGAACCGGCCCCTGTTCATGCAAGCAAGCTGGCAGCGATGGGTGCCATGGGATTCTCGAGGGTGAAAGCTGAGAAAAGGAGGTCCGGATGGCGGGATATTGTAATGGGAGAGCGGGAAGCCAGGGTCGGAAGTATTTGTTAAGGATACATCATCAGGGTTCTCTGGGGGATTTATTTTGCTTTGAAGTCCAGAAGTCTGCAGCTTTGCTCTAGAAGCTGGCGTGGGTCGTTCCTCTGAGACCCCTGAGGAAAAATGCAAAAATTACATGCCATCTTCCTCTTTTTTTAAAAAGATTTTATTTATTTATTTGACAGAAAGAGAGATCACAAATAGACAGAGAGGCAGGGAGAGAAAGAGGAGGAAGCAGGCTTTCCGCTGAGCAGAGAGCCGGATATGGGAATCGATCCCAGGACCCTGAGATCATGACCTGAGCCGAAGGCAGAGGCTTAACCCTCTGAGCTACCCAGGTGCCCTACGCGCCATCTTCTAAAAGAAACAGAATTGTGTGTACTTGACTGGAACATGCCATTTATCTTATTAACACACTTCAGGGAATGAGCTCTTCACATACGTGAGTTGTCCCGAGAGCTACAGTGCGTTTATTTCACTTTGTGAACAACAACAACAAAAAGTGGGGGTCATCAAGTGTGCTCAGGGCCCAGTGTGGGCAATATGAAGTGGTTAAAACTGTGAGTCCTTCTTAGAAGCTCTGTGGGGTGCATTGCACACCTGCTGTCCCTCATAAAAAGGAGAATGAACACCTTCAGCCTTGCCCTGGTAGCCCAGTGTCAGCACGTGACGTGACCAACCCTAGGGTTTCAGGACACCCCTCTCTACCCCCACCCCCGCCCCGGGCTTTCAGGGTCCTTCATCATCTGCACCCCGGGGTCTGCTTTGTTTTGCCTTCCAGCTTCAGCACATCATTGCTTTGCACCCTGGCTATCCTGGGACACATGCCTGGCTACCACCACCAGAGACCTGGTCATGACAGGAATTTGGGGGTATTTTGTTTTTGTAAAAGATTTTATTGGGGCACTTGGGTGGCTTAGTCGTTACGCTTCTGCCTTTGGCTCAGGTTATGATCTCGGGGTCCGGGATCGAGTCCCTCATCAGGGTCCCTGCTCAGCAGGAAGCCTGCTTCTTCCTCTCCCACTCCCCCTGCTTGTGTTCCCTCTCTCACTGTCTCTCTCTCTCTCTGTCAAATAAATAAAATTTTTTTAAAAATTTATTTATTTATTTATTTGACAGAGAGACAGAGCACCAGCAGGCAGAGGGAGAGGGAGAAGTAGGCTTCCCGCCAAGCATGGAGTCCGATGCAGGGTTTGATCCTAGGACCCTGGGATCACGACCTGAGCTGAAGGCAGATGCTTAGCAACTGAGCCACCCACGCACCCCTCACAGGGTTTTTTTTCAGACTCCTGTGGGGATTCCGTTGTGCAGCTGAGTTTGAGAACCAGCGTTCTGGCGTCACTCCCCTAAACGTTCGTGTAGTGTTTTAGGTTTGGTGCTGTATTTAATCCCAATAGCACCTTCTTGAGACAGTGGCAGGCATTCTACCTTTATAGAAAGCTCAGCAAGAGGATTTTTGCCCATGCCATAGCTAGTAAACGTCAGGAACCAGATCTGAAATCCCTCTCCAGCTCCACAGCAGTCTGCTTTCCTGCAGGTGTGCCCCACCCCAGCTGCTACCCTGCAGGTGCTTTGGCAGCCCCCACCTCCACTCCCCATGCTTGCCTTCTCACCGGTGCGCCTCTACCAGGCTCTTCCCTTCCTGCTGGCCAGTTCTTGCCTCAGAAGGGTCTGGCTGGCTCTCAGGGTGCACCTCAGAGGCTACAGTCTGTGAGGCTTGTCCCAAACAACCTCCTGCCTCCTAGAGTCTTCCCTCTCCTGCCTGAGAGCCCGTGGGCCTCTTCTGCCTTGCAGGGGAACCATTACGTTTCCTGCTTTAGTAGTTGT
>PITA01030212.1:0-16820 GCA_004023965.1 Spilogale gracilis | reverse complement strand
CCTTGTTTTTGAGTTCTTTCCAAATTTCCTTGTGTGTGATTGAGTTCTAGTTTCAAAGCATTGTGGTCCAAAAATATGTAGGGATTGATCCCAATTGTTTTATACTGGTTGAGACCTGATTGTGACCCAGGGTGTGATCTGTTCTGGAGAATGTTCCATGTGCACGTGAGAAGAACATGTATTCTGTTGCTTTGGGATAGAATGTTCTGAATATATCTGTGATGTCCATCTGTTCTAGTGTGTCATTCATTATTTCTTTGTTGATCGTTTGCTTAGATGATCTGTCCATTGAGTCAAGTGTTAAATTCCCCTACTATTATTGTAATACTGTCAATGTGTGTCTTTGGTTTTGTTATTGTCTTATATAATTGGCTAGTCCCGTGTTAGGGACATAAATATTTACAATTGTTAGATCTTCTTGTTGGATAGACCCTTTAAGTATGATATAGTGCCCTTCCTCATCTCATTATAGTCTTTGGTTTAAATCTAATTTGTCTGATGTAAGAATTGCCACCTGAGCTTTCCTTTCATGTCCATTAGCGTGATAGTTTTCCTCCCCCTCACTTTAAATCTAGAGGTGTCTTTGGATTTAAAATGAGTCTCTTGCAAGCAGCATTATCACTGTTTTTTTTTTTTTTTTAAGGTTTTGTTTATTTGACAGAGAGATCACAAATAGGCAGAGCAGCAGGCAGAGAAAGAGGGGAAAGCAAGTTCTCTGCTCAGCATGTAGGCCTCGTTCCCAGGACCCTGTGATCATGACCTGAGCCAAAGGCAGAGGCCGAACCCTCTGAGCCATCCAGGCATCGTGGGTCTTGTTTTTTATCCAGTCTGATACCCTGTGTCTTTTGATTGGGGTATTTAGCCCATTTACCTGTGACGTCACTGTTTTTGTATATTGTCTCTGTTCCTTTCTGGTCTTTGTTACTTTTGGGCTCTCTTTGCTTACCAGATGCCCTTTAATATCTCTTGCAGGGCTGATTTAGTGATCACAATTTCTTTTAGTTTCTGTTTGTCTTGGAAACTCTTTATCTCTCCTTCCATTCTTAATGAAAGCCTTGTTGGATGAAGTAGTCTTGGCTGCATGTTTTTCTCATCTAGCACCCTGAATATGTCATGCCAGTCCTTTCTGGCCTGCCAGGTCTCTGTGGATAGGTCTGCTGCTAGCTTCATGTGTCTACCCTTGTAGGTTAGGAACCTTTTGTCTGTAGCTGCTTTCAGGATTTTCTCTTTATCTGTGAAATTTGCAAGCTTCACTATTAGCTGTTAGTGTGTTGACCTATTTTTGATTTTGAGGGGGCTTCTCTGTGCCTTCTGGCCATGCCTCCCTGTTTCCCTCCACAGATTAGGGAAATTGTCAGCTGTAATTTGCTCCAGTATACCTCCTTCCCGTCTGCCTCTTTCCTTTTCTTCTAGGATCCCAACTATTCCAAATACTGTTTTGCTTTATAGTATCACTTATTACTTAAATTCTCCCCTCATGATCCAGTAGTTGTTTCTCTCTCTTTTTCTCAGCATCTTTATTCTCCCATCAGTTTGTCTTCTATATCATTCATTTGTTCTTCTGCTTCATTTATCCTGCATGTTGAGCATCCATTTTTTAATTGTATCTCAGAATAGCTTTTTGATTTTGACATGATTAGATTTTAGTTTATTTCTCCAGAAAGGCATTCTGTCTTCCCTTTTTTTTTTTTTTTCTTTTTTCTTTAAAGCTCAGCTAGTGTCTTTATAATCATTATTCTGGACTCTAGTTCCAACATCTTACTTATATCCTTACTGATTAAGTCTCTAGCAGTCAGTACTGTCTCTTGTTCTCTCTTTTGAGGTGAGTTTTTCCATCTTGTTATTTCTTTTTTTTTTTCAAGATTTTTTTTTTAAGATTTTATTTATTTGTGAGAGAGTTAGAGAGAGCATAAGCTGGGGGAGCAGCAGGCAGAGGGAGAGGGAGATGTAGGTTCTTTGCAGAGCCGGGAGCCTGATACAGGGCTCGATCACAGGATCCTGGGATCATGTCCTAAGCCGAAGGCAGCTGCTTAACCGAATGAGCTACCTAGGCACCCCTTTTTTAGTGTTTTTATCTGATTTTGGTAAGAGGGTAATGATAGAATGAATTTGGATGCTTTCTTTCGTCTTTTAGTTTTTGGAAGAGTTTGAGAAGAATAGATACTAACTTTCCATCAAATGTTTGATAAAATTCACCTGTGAAGCCATCTGGTGCTAGACTTTTTTGGGTGTTATATGTTTCTATGTGTTTATCCATTTCTTCCAGGTTGTCCCAATTTGTTGGCATGTAATTTTTTCATAATAGTCTCTTAAAATCCTTTGTATGTCTTTGGTGTCAGTTGTTACTTCTTTTCTTTCATTCCTGATTTTGATTGAGTTCTCTCTCTCTCTTCTAAATGTGTACTGCTAAAAATCTATTCATTCTGTTGATCTTTTCAAAGAAGCAGCTTTTGGTTTCATTGATCTTTTGTTGTTTTTTTTTTTTTTAGTTTCTATTTCATTTATTTCTACTCCAATCTTTATTATTTCCTTCCTCCTACTGGTTTGGGGTTTTGTTTGTTCTTTTTCTGGCTCCTTTATTTGTAAGGTTAGATTGTTTATTTGAAATATTTCTTGGCTTCTTGAGATAGGTCTGTATTGTTATAACCATCCTTCTAAGAACAGCTTTTGCTGCATCCCAAAGATTTTGGACTGTTGTCTTTTCATTTTCATTTGTTTTTGTATTTTTTTTATTTCCTTTTCTGAATTCTTGTTTGACCCATTTATTGCTTAGCATCATGTTATTTAACGTCTATGTATTTGTGTTCTTTCCAGATAGTTTCTTGTGTTTGATTTGTCGTTTCATAGTGTTGTGGCAAGAAAAGATGCATGGTATGACTTCAGTCTATTTGAATTTGTTGAAACCTGTTTTGTGATCTAATATGTAATCTGTTTTGGAGAATATTCCTCATGCACTTGTGAAGTATTCTGTTTTAGGACATAATGTTCTGAATGTATATACTAGATCCATCTGGTCCACTGTGTCATTCAGAGTCAGTTTTTTTTGTTGTTGATTTTCTGTTCAGATGATCTGTCCATTGGTGTAAATGGAGTGTTAAAGCCCTTTATTGTTACTGTGTTACTGTTGATTACATTTTGCATATTTTTTATCAGTTTCTTAATGTATTGTGGTACTCCCCTGGTGGGTGCATATATATTTATAATCCTTATATTTTGTTAGATTGTCCCCTTTATGTTTATATAGTGTCCTTCTTTGTCTTGTTACCTTCTTTGTTTTATTGTGTATTTTGTCTGATATCAGTATTGCTACCCTGGCTTTCTTTTCACTTCCTTTTGCATGATAAATGCTTCTTTCCTTCAATTTCAATCTGCATGTTTCTTTAGGTCTGAAATGAGTCTCTCTTTCTTTTAAAAAAATTTTTTATATATTTATTTGACAGTGAGAGGGAATACAAGCAGGGGGAGTGGGAGAGGAAGAAGCAGGCTTCCTGCTTAGCAGGGAGCCTGACGCAGGGCTTGTTCCCAGGACCCTGGGATCATGACCTGAGCTGAAGGCAGACACTTAAGAACTGAGCCTCCCAGGCGCCCCTGAAATGAGTTTCTTGTAGGCAGCTTATAGATGAGTCTTGCTTTTTCATCTACTCCATCACCATGTATCTTTTGATTGGAATGTTTATTCCATTTACATTCAAAGTAATTATTGATAATTGTGTACTTACTGCCATTTTGTTATTTGTTTTATGTCTGTTTTTGTAGTTCTCTTTCTTCTCTTGCTCTATTCTCTCAGGGTTTGGTGGCATTCTTTAGTGATGTACTTGGATTCCTTTATTATTTCCTTATCTGTTACTTATTTTTGATTTGTGGTGATTATTAGGTTTGTATATAACAGATTCTGCACATAACAGTCTATTAATTGATGATCGCTTAAGTTTCAACCCATTCTTTACTTCTCTCCCTCCACGTTTTCGGTATATGTGTATGTTTTAGGTATGTTTCATGCTTTACATCCTTTTATTTTGTGAATTCCTTGACTAATTCTTTTTTTTTTTTTTTAAAGATTTTATTTATTTGACAGAGAGAAACACAGCCGTAGAGGGAACACAAGCAGGGGGAGTGAGAGAGGGAGAAGCAGGCTTCCCGCCGAGCAGGGAGCCCGATGTGGGGCTCGATCCAGGGTCTCCAGGATCATGACCT
This sequence comes from Spilogale gracilis, assembly GCA_004023965.1. Classification (NCBI taxonomy): domain Eukaryota; kingdom Metazoa; phylum Chordata; class Mammalia; order Carnivora; family Mephitidae; genus Spilogale; species Spilogale gracilis. The sequence goes on along the minus strand of PITA01030212.1, from coordinate 12,626 downwards.
GAGCCGAAGGCAGTTGCTTAACCAACTGAGCCACCCAGGCGCCCCTCCTTGACTAATTCTTATAGTTGTACTTATTTTTACTGCTTTTCTGCTTCCTACTTTTCATACTCCTACTTAAGGTCCTTCCAGTTAACGAGTGCTTTTTAACATTTCTTGTAGGGCTGATGTAATGGTCTTAAAGTCCTCTAAGTTTCATTTGTGTCAGAAACTCTTTATCTTTCTCTTTATTCTGAATGATAGCATTGCTGTATAGAGTATTCTTAGCTGCATGTTTTTTTCTTTCAGCCCATTGAATATATCATGCCAATCCCTCTGGCATGCAAAATTCTGCTAAAAGATCCTCTGATAGCTTTATGGGGATTCCCTTGCATGTAACCGTTTTCTTTTCTCATGGTGCTTTTATTTATTTTTAATTTTATCTCTTTAAGGCGTGGAGCCCAACATGGGGCTTAAACTCACTATCAAGAGTTGAGCTGAGATCAAGACTTAGATACTTAACTGACTGAGCCACCTAGGCACCCCAACTCCCTTGCTGCTTTTTTTTTTCTCTGTCTCTATTTTTTGCCATTTTAATTATTGTGTGTCTTGGTATGGACCTCCTTGGGTTGATTTTGTGGGGGGCATTTTCTGTGCCTTCTGGGTCTGGACTTCTGTTTCCTTCCCCAGATTCAGGATGTTTTCAGCTATTGTGTCTTTAAGTAAATTTTCTGCCCCCTTTTCTCCTCCTGGGATCCCTATAATGTGAATGTTCTTACATTTGATGGTGTCGCTGAGTTCCCTAGGTGTATTTTCACTTTTTTATTTTTATTTTTTCTCTCTTATGTTCAGCTTGATTGTTTTCCATTATTCTGTCTTCTGGGTTGCTGATCCATTCCTCTGCTTTATCTAGTCTATTTATTCCATCTACTTAATCCATGCATTTTTAATAATAGTTATTAAATTGGTTGTCTTGTATGTTTTCTGTTTCTTTGTTAAGGATTTCACTGATGTCCTCTAGTCTTTTCTCTAGTTAGTGCATATCTTTTTGACCATTACTTTAAATTCTCTGTAGGAATATTACTTATCTTAGGTCCATTGCTTTGATTTTTGTCCTGTTCTTTCATTTGGGACGTTTTCCTCTATCTTTATTTTATCTAACTCTATGTGTCTGTTTCTGTGTGGTTCAATAGTCAGCTACATCTCCTGTTCTTAAAAGTAGTAGCCTTATGAAGAAGAGGGCCTGTAATGTCCTTCAGTGCAGTTTTCCCTGTTTTACAGAACCTGGTGCTTAAGGAGTGTCTCCTCTTCTGTGTTGCGTGTACCCTGAGCCACTTTTAGCTTCAGTGCAGTCATCTGCAGTTTCTTTTTGTCTGTTATGGGCAGGGTTTGGTCCCCGTATTGTAATGAGGCAGTCTCTTGGGCTTGAGGTGAGTCAGACCTGTGTTTGCCAGAGCTGTGGTAGCACCAAACTGCAGGGTGCTTTCCTTGTGTTGTCCCTTGAGTAGCTTTCTTTGATGCGTGGGGCCTGCATTCAGATTAGTTGTTTGTTTTCAGCCTACTACTGGGACCACAATCTTGATATGTGTGTTGTTATAGTCCTCTCTCCCTGGGGCAGGAGTCCCTCTGGAGTGGTGCTGGCCTCTGCCAGGGCTGCTTGCACACTGCCAGGATTGTGGCACTGTTTTGGATGGGCTCCAGCCAAGGGCATATTGGAAGGTTTGTGTCTGCAGGAGAATGTGGGGTAAGGTGTAGTGTTAGCAAGTTACCTAGTAAGTCTCTTTGCCCTACTGGTCCGGATAGGTGTTTGTGTATCTAGGCTGGGGAGTAGGGAAGGAAAATGGTTTTCAGACTGTTGCTTCTGTGTTTTATCTCTGCAGGGCTGTTTGTTGTACTGTCTTTTTAAAAGCAGGGACTCAGTTTCCTCTTGCCCTCTTGGCTCTGTCAGAGCCAAGCTCACTGATTAAAAATCAAGTTCCAGGTGATAAGCACCAGTGACTGAAAGAACTTGTGAAATTTGATCCATATATTTTTCAAAGCCAGATGGCATGGGGGTTTGTATGGTGCCTGGTGTGAGGGTCTGTTTTTCTCCCATCTCTGCATCCTTGGGGTCCCTCCCTTTTGAAGACTTTCCCTCCCATGGTTTCATTTAGCTCCTGACTGTGTCTCTGCCCTTCTTATCCTCTTTGATGTGGCCTCTTCTCTACATTTAGCTGTGGAATGTTTGTTCTGCCAGTCTTTGGGTCTTTTTCTGGGTTATTCATACTTATGTGGGTGGTATCTAGTTGTATCCATATAACGAGGTAAATTTAGGGACCCCCCCACTCTGCCTTCTTCCTCAGAGCTCTTTATCAGCCTTTTTAATTAAATATTATGTATATTTAATTAAGCCAGTACTTTCAAACATTTCCTTTTTTCCCCCCATTTTACCAATAGATGATGATATTGATGATGAAGAGTTTTATGATGAACATTTGGAGGCTTACTTTGAGCAGCTGGCTATTCCAGGAATGATATATGAAGACCTAGAACAGGAACATCCAGAAAAAGATTTTAAATTACCTATAAGTGATCCATGTCAGGTATGTTCCAATCTTATGGTTTTTCAGAAATTTGATTTTAGAAAACTATTATTGGCCTCATTATATATTACCATAAAATCGTTGGTCTCTCTGGTTTTCTTTGGTCTCTGGTCTCTGTTTTTCCAGATAGAAATTGATGAGAAAAACTTTGCCCATCCTTTCTTGCTGCTGCTTACTTTTTCTTTCTCTACAGAAAAATTGAAGAATATCACAGTGAACATGTGTATACCCCTCATTGAAGTTAACCAGTTGTTAACATTTGGCCACTTCTACATTTTCTTTGTCCCTCCATGAGTACTTTTTTCCTATATCATTTAAGAGGAATTTGCAGCTATTTTTGACATGTCACCCTAATACTCTTGACATTTTCTCCTGTGTATAAAGGTATTTTCCTGTATCATTTCAATTCTGTTATCTAACTTGGATAGAGCAATGTAAATTTTTTTATGTGTAAATATTCACATTTACTTAATTGTCTCCAAAATGTCCTTTACTTTTATTGTTACTGATCCAGGATTTAATCAAGGATTACAAGTACTTCTGGTTGTCACATCTCTTTAGTGTTTCACTTTGGAGTAGTTCTTCCATGTCATTAAAGTTTTTGTAAAATGACTCATAAGGTAGTTATATCTGACTGATTTTTATCCCTCCTGATTATATTAAAGATTTTGGCAAGAAGTCAAAGTAAGCATGTTTATCATGAACAAGTTAAGATTAAACATAAGGATATGTGTGCTTCTCCTTGTATCACATCAGAAGATGTCGAAGTCTGTTGGTCCTACTATTGGTGATCTTGGTTAATGTGGTGTGGGCTAGATGTCTCCTTGTGTAGGTACCTTTCTTTTCTCCTTTGTTATCAATAAGTAACTGGGGAATGGTGCATTGAGGCAATGTGAACTTCCTGTTCCCCAAGAACCTTTCACAAACTGGATCTATTATCATTGCTGAGGCCTCCTAGAAACAGTTATTCCCATGGTAATTTTAATGGTGATGTTTCCAATTCCTTCTAATTATTACCTGGCATCCTTTTAAGAAGTCATTCTCTGCTTCTCATGTTTTTTCCCTAAAAGTGTTTGGTTTTAATTAAAAAACTTAATACAGCTAAGATATTTTTTCCAACAGGCAAATGAAAATGGTAGTTATAAATCCCAGTCAGAAAATAATAACTCTCTGATTTCCCATGGCTCACACTCTTCTGGAAATTCTGAAACAACTCACAAAGAGTCTGAAGTAGGCCATGTTGTTTGTCGGCCTGGGACCAGTAAGTATTGAAATATGACTCCGTTCTTCTTTTTTTTTTTTTTTTTTTTAAGACTTTATTATGATAAGTTTGCCACCATACCATAGAGCATTAGTTTTTGATGTAGTGTTCAGGGATTCATTAGTTGTGTATGACACCCAGTGCTCATCACAACACAGGCCCTCCTTATTCTTAAATTCTGTTGACTTTGCCTTTTTTCCAAAGAATTCATTTCTTTGGTATAATGTAACCTATGTTAACTGTTCAATTCCTTCAGATTTGTAAACAGTCTAAAACTTTTCAAAAGAATACATTAGTAGTATTAGAAAAAGTATAATGTGTATTGTTTGCCTTGCTTATTTACAAATGAGTGTTTTTTTCAGACATTTGGAGTATTAAAAATGAATTCTCTGTGTGGTTGCAGTTTGTCATATTTCCTGTTGTCTCTTACTGATGGTTGCTTTTTCTTGTATGCAAATTGCTATCTTTGTCATATGATAGTTAATTACTGTTTTCATAAAATAATTTGAATAACAAGAAGCCGTTATTACATTACTGAGACTTTGACATTGCTCTCTTAATTTTTTTTCTTGTATTTCAGGTAATTTTATAGATACTGGCGATAGAAGGCATGTAGATGGTGTACTAACATTTTCTTCTAGCACTCAGAGAATTGAACAAGAGAAAGAAAGGGCAGGCAGTTTGAAGGGTATTGTCATACATCATAGCAGAGTAAGTTTACATGCATTTTCTTCAAATTTTCTATGAAAAGGATAAAAAGCCTTTTGAATGGTATCAGTTTTTTTCCAAAGTAACAACTGTTGATTTCTGGAAAAAATATTAAAAAGTTTCTCTTTGGTAATATTTTATGTGTGTGTTGGTATGCATCTTTGAGATCACTAAGATTATATTAAGTACATAATTATGTGCATTTTTCTTAAATTTTTAATATTTTTGGCTTGGATTTAGATCATTCATTTGAAACATCCTTCAGCTTAGTAAGAAAACATTAAATAATAAAGCAAACTTCATCTTTAACATTGCTGAAGCATGTTTGTTTTTCATTCATTATTTTATGTGTGTTAATAGCAATGCATTACTCCTATACTTGGAACTTGTTAGTCATTTCTCTTAGCAACTCTTTGTCCCCTTTTTAAAAGTAATGTTTGCCTCAGGATTGTATGATGAGTTTTAATTTAGAGGGAGTGTGTGTACTTTGGAGTTCCCCAAATTTAACTACAATAGTCTGCTATTGACTGGAAGCCTTACTGGTAACATAAATAGTGATAAACAAATATTTTATATGTTATGTATGTTATGTACTATATTTTTACAAAAAGTAAGCTAAAGAAAAGAAATTAGGGGAATCAGAAGAGAAATACATTAGTAGTATTAGAAATACTATAGTGTATATTGCTTGCTTTGATTATTACCGCTATACTTTCTTTCCCTTTTTCTCTCTCTCCTTGGTCCCTAAATGTGTTGATGATATTCCACAGGTTCCTTAGACTCTGTTCATTTTTTTCTGAAACTTTGTAATTTTAGTTGTCGTAGCTTCAGGTTTGCTGTATCTTTATCCTGCTTGTGCACATCTGTTTTCAAACCCCTCTAAGTAAATTTTTCAATTTAGTCATTGGACCTTTCAATTCCAGAATTTCTGTTTGGCTCTTTTTAAAAATTACCTCTTTACTGTTATGTATATGGTGCATTGATCATTTTCTTGCTTGTCCACATTTTCCTTTAGTTCTTTGAGCATCTTTAAGACAGTTGTTTTCAAAGTCTTTGTCTAGTAAGTCTGGTAGACAAGTTTCCTCATGCATGTTCTCTGTTGACTAATTTTTTTCCTTTGAAAGGATCACACTTTTGTTGCAAAGTGGACATTTGAATCTTACGTGATAACTCTGGAAATCACATTCTGCCTTTTCTCTGTATTTTGCTTTTTGTTTAATTTTTATAGATCTATATCTGTGCAGGGATGAGCATATGGTACAGTTAAGGTTTTACAGGTCCTTTCTGAACCTGTATTTTTTTTTTTAAGATTTTATTTATTTGACAGAGAAACACAGTGAGAGAGGGAACATAAGCAGAGGGGAAGAGAGAGGGAGAAGCAGGCTTCTGAGCAGGGAGCCCAATGAGGGGCTTGATTGTGGGACTCCGGGATCATGACCTGAGCCGAAGGTAGATGCTTAATGACTGAGCCACCCAGGCGCCCCTGAGCCTGTATTTTTTTACTCGGCATGTAGAACAGCTCTCTTAATTTTCTCTATATGTGGTTGTTTTTGAATATTTAAAGAAATAGGTATGATTCCGTTCAGTATGGTGATCACTTTAGCTGGTAGGGCTTGAATCACTGGTGACCAGCCTCTGTGCCTGCAGGGTTCAGGGTGCATAGCCACAATCATACTGAAGCCTAAGTGACTGACATTATTTGCAATTTACCAGCCAGGCTTTTCCCTGCTGGCTGTAACTTCAAATAGCTTCCAGAGTTCCAGAATAGTTGCTTCAGAAGTCTTTGCCAGTACAGTGCAGTGCTTATCTAGGTGGAAAGACAGACTCCTGGTGCTTTCTCCTCTGCCGTCTTTTCTGATATCACTTCTTGTCACTTTATTTTTTACTTCTAACTTTATAGGCTTTAAAGTTTTGTCTGAAAAATCTGGTCATTCCCAATATTTTGGGTAAAAGTATGTTTTCATATGTGTTTCATGGACGTAAGAAAAATGGAAACTGAATATGCTTTTTTTGAGGAATGTTTTGACAAGCTATTAGGCTATTTAGTACATTATTCAATTTCTCTATGATCACTTGTATTTTTAAGATTATTTATTTTAGAGAGAGAGGACATATGTGTGTGCACGTAGGAGGAGGGGCAGAGGGAGAGAAAGAATCCTGGAGCAGACTCCCTGCTTAGTGTGGAGCTGGTTGGGGACCTTGATCCCATCACCCAAGACCATGACCTGAGCCGAAACCAAGAGTTGACCACTTAACCAGCTGAGCCACCCAAGTCGTCCATGTGATCACTTTTATTTTTCTATATTTGATGTATCAATTCCATAAAAGATAAGTCAAAGTCTCCAATTTTAATTGAATTTTTACCAAATTATTTTTGCACCTCCAATTTTTTCTTTACATATTTCTCTGCTGTGTTTATTGAATATAAGATTATAGATTTATAACCTCAATAATAAGAGTACTTTATTAGTAATACTGCCCTTTTTTTAAATTCTGTTCAGTGCTTCTAACCTTAAATTCTCCTTTGTATGTTAGTATTGATACCCTTGCTTTTTCTGTATTCTGTGTATACTCGCTATCTTCTTTCCCATCCCATTTACAGTTTTCTTTATCATTTCTTTAGAGGGTTTCTAATACATACCATGTAGCTAGGTTTTCCTTTTGTTCTTTTTTTAAAGATTTTATTTGAGAGTGTGTGCCTGTGTGCGCAAGCAGTGGCGGGAGGCTGAGGGGTGGGTGGGACGAGCACACGGGAAGGGAGAAGGACAAGCAGACTACACAGAGCAAGGAGCCTGATGTGAGGCTCAGTCTCATGATCCTGAGATCATGACCTGAGCCAAAATCGAGTTGGATACTCAACTCACTGAGCCACCCAGGTGCCCCTAAGTTTTGCTTTTAATGTAATCTGTTTTTTGATGAACTAGTTAATCCTTTAATACTTGGTGTAATGATTAAAATTCTTGATTTTATTTTTATATTTACTTCATTTAATATTTACTTTATATATCTAGTAATACATATATATTATATATATAAACTCATTGGATATATGACTTAATTATACTTCGCTTGGATATATATGTATATATATATACTTGGATTGGGTATACACACACACACACACACACACACACACTTACTATATTATATATTTGGATTGGATAACCCCTGTATATATCTATATAAAACGCCTTATTGGATATTTGACTTATTTATACCTTCACTTTAGTAGATTCCTTTTTCATTTTGTTGATGTTTCCTTGACTGTGAAAAGCTATTTAGTTTCATGTAGTCTCCATTGTTTATTTTTGCTTTTGTTTCCTTTGCCTGAGGAGACAGATGTAGAAGAATATTGCTAAGGCTGAAGTCTAAGAGATTATGGCTTATGTTTTCTTCTAGGAGTCTTATGGTTTCAGGACTGATATTTAGGAGTTTAATTCATTTTGAGTTTATTTTTGTATATGGTGAAAAAAAATGGTCCAGTTTCATTCTTTTGCATGTAGCTGTCCAGTTTTTCTAACACTGTTTATTGAAGATTGTTTTTCCCTATTGCATATTCTTTTTATTTTTTATTTTCTTTTATTTTTTAAAGATTTTATTTATTTATTTGACAGAGAGAAACACAGCTAGAAATGGAACACAAGTAGGAGGAGTGAGAGAGGGAGCAGGGAGCCGGATGTGGGGCTCAATCCTTTCACTCCGAGATCGTGACCTGAGCCCAGGGCAGACACTTAAGGACTGAGCCACCCAGGCATCCCTCCCTATTGTATATTCTTGCCTCTTTTGTCACAGATTAATTGACCATATAAGTATGAGTTATTTCTGGACTTTCTCTTCTGTTTCATTGATCTCTGTATCTGTTTTTATGCTAGTGCCATAACTCTATTTGGTTTTTTACAATTTTATTTTTAAGTATTCTCGACACCTAATGGGCGTGAACTCACAACCTGAGATCAAGATTGCATGCTCTACCTTTTGAGACAGCCAGGCACCCCATAACTATCTTGATTACTGTTGTTTTGTCATATAGTGTGAAATCTGGGATGGTGATACCTTCAGCTTTGTTCTTTCTCAAGATTGCCTTGGCCATTTAGAGTCTTTTGTGGTTCCAAACAAATTTTAAGATTGTTTGTTCTAGTGCTGTGAAAAATATTATTGGTATTTTAGTAGGTCTTACATTAAATCTGTGGATTGCTTTGGTAGTATGGAAATTTGTACAGTATTTTCCCAGTCCATGAATGTGGTTTTATCTTTGCATTGGGTCGTCTTCAGTTACTGTCTATGGTGTCTTATAGTTTTCAAAGTTAAATTTATTTTAACTTTGGTTAAATTTATTCCTAGGTATTTTATTCTTTTTGATGATATTGTAAATAGGATTTAAAAAAATTTCTCTTTTTGCCACTTCATTATTAGTGTACAGAAACACAACAGATCTTTGTATATTAATTTTGTATTCTGCAACATTGCTCAGTTTATTAATTTTAATAGTTTTTTTGGTGGGATCTTAGGGGTTTTTTTTTGTAGAATTATGTCGTGCAAATTGTGACAGTTCTGGTCCTTTTTTATATTTGGATGCCTTTTATCTCATTTCTTGTCTGATTGCTGGGCTAGGACTTCCAATACTATGTTGACTAAAGGTGGTGAGAGTGGACATGCTTGTCTTTTTTGTGATCTTAGAGGAAAAGCTTTTAGCGTTTCACCATCAAGTATGATTTAGTTGGGGTTTGTTGTTCATGGCCTTTATTATATTGAGTTGTTTCTTCTAAGCCCACATTTGGAGTTTTTATCATGAATGGATATTGAGTTATGTCAGATATTTTTTCTGTATCTATTGAGATGATCATATTATTTTTAGTCTTCATTTTAGTAATTACGTTGATTGGTGTATGGATATTGAACCTTCCTTGCATACCTGGAATAAACCCCACCTGATTATAGTAAATGATCCTTTCAATGTGTTTTTGAATTTTGTTTGCTAATATTTTTAGGGGATTTTTGCATCTGTATTTATCAGGGATATGGGCCTATAATTTTGGTGTCAGGTTAATGTTGGTATTGTGGAATGAATTTAGAAGCATTACTTCTTTTATTTTTTGAAACAGTTGAGGAAGAATAGGTGTTAACTCTTCTTTAAGTGTTTGGTAGAAATCACCAGTGAAGCCATCTGGTCCTGGATTTTTGTTTGTTGGTAGTTTTTTGATTACTGATTAATTTGTACTACTAATCAGTCTGTTTAGATTTTGTTTCTTCCTGATTCAGTCTTAGAAGATTGTGTGCTTATTGATTCATTTCTTCTAGGTTGTCCAATTTGTTGGGTTATTATTTTTCATGATATTCTCTTATAATCCTTTGTATTTCTGTGTGTCAGTTGTAAGTTTTCTTCTTTCATTTCTAATATTTATTTGAGTTCTCTATCTTGATAAGTCTCTCCTAAAGGCTTGTCATTTTTGTTTATCTTTTCGGAGAACCAACTCTTAGTTTCATCAGTCTTATCTATTTTTTAAAAAATTTTATTTAGTTATTTGATAGAGAGCAATCACAAGCAGGCAGAGAGGCAGGCAGAGAGAGTGGAGGAAGCTGGCTCCCTGCTGAGCAGAGAGCCCGATGTGGGCCTCGATCCCAGGACTCTCAGATCATGACCTGAGCCGAAGGCAGAGGCTTTAACCCACTGAGCCACCCAGGCACCCTATCTATTTTTTTTTAAATCTCCATTTCATTCTGGTTCTTTTTAATCTTTGCTGGTATTCTATATGAAAAAGTTACGTGTTTTTAAATGGCATAACTTTGTTTTCTTGTCTTTTTTTTTTCTGTTGGACTATTCATATTTTAACTATTGTTTTTATAAGCTTTCTATGTTAAGGAGATATTTTGATGTTTACACATTTTATTTATTTACTTATTTGGTTCAACAATAGAAATTTATTTTCTTACACTTCTAGAAAGTCAGAGATTGAGGTTTCAGCAGAGTTGGTTTCTCCTTCAGCTTCTGTCTTTGCCTTATGAACAGCCTTTTTCTCCTTGTGTCTTCAGATGGCCTTCCCTCTCTCAGTCATTAGGCATTTTAGGCTGTAATGTTTGTATTTGTTTCCTAGGGCTGCCAGAACAAACTACCAACATTTGATAGCCTGCAACAATAGCAATTTATTCTCACAGCTCTAGAGGCCAAAAGTTGTAAATCAAGGTATTGGAAGGGCTAAGCTCCTTCAAAGGCTCCTTTCTTGCCTCTTCCAGCATCTGGTAGCTCCTGGTTTTCCTTAGCTTGTGGCAGTATCGTTTGAGTATTTGCCCCCATCTTCACATGGCCTTTTTCTCAGTGTCTCTGTGTCCTGCTAAATCTTTTTTCTCTTATAAGGACATTGCTCATTGGGTTAAGGGTTCATTCAAAATCCAGGCTGGTTTTAATTACATCTGTAAGGACCCTGTTTCCAAATAAGGTCACAATTTACAGGACCTTGGGTTAAGTCTGGGAAATTTTTTAACCCAGTAGAGTGTTATAAATACATGTTGTCTACTAAAGAGTATAAAATTATTCATCTGTATTTTCTCCTGGCAGTTTTCTATTTAAATGTGTACGCCATCTGGGGTTTACTTTGATATAAGGTAGGATATAAGTTTATTCTGTATAACATTATTGGAAGATCACTCATTTAGTAAGTGTTAGCACTAGGATTTAAACCTATGACTTTTTTTCCAAAGTCATCATCTTTTCCTTTTTGTAGAAATACCTGCTTTTAGTATTTTAACTTTAAAGAACTTTGTCTCTAAGGCTGTTTTTGTCATCATACATCTCAGAAAAGATGACTCTTAAATGCTTTATTGGCATTTGAAATTATGATGGTAGCTGAATGTCTGAAAAGAGTTTTCTAGGCACTTGGGCCCTTTTTCAGCAGCTGTTATTCTAGGAAAGATAAGAAATGCCAGTTGGGAAAGTATGTTGAAGAGCACCGTTTTGAGGTGCTGGTTTAATTTGCCATGCCCGATGCAGTTGTTATGGGACCTCTCCTGGGCGTCTGTAGTATATGCTGTTTTACTCTTATTAAAAGGCATTTTGTGTTTTTTTTCTTTGTAGTTAGTTAACATATAGAGCAGTATTGGTGGTTTTAGAGTAGAATGCAGTGATTCATTATTTACATATAACACTCACTGCTCATCATAACAAGTGCCCTCCTTAATACCTATCACCCGCTTAGCCCATGCCCCACCCTCTTCCCTCCAGCAACCTATTTTTTCTCTTATCATTAAATGGCTCTTATTGTTTGCTCTCCTTTCCCTATTCTCATATGTTCATCTGTTTTATTTCCTAAATTTCACATATGAGTGAAATCATATGGTATTTGTCTTTCTCTGACTTACTTCATTTAGAATAATATACTCTAGCTTCATCCATGTTATTGCAAATGGCAAGATTTTATTTTATTTTTTGATGGCTGAGTAATATTCCTGTGTGTATGTTTGTGTGTGTGCTTAAAAATAATATAATGTATGTACCACATCTTCTTTACTCATTTATCAGTCGATGGGCACTTGAGCTCTTTCCATAGTTTGGCTGTTGTTGATAATGCTGCTATAAACATCAGGTGCATGTACCCCTTTGAATCTGTATTTTTGTGTCCTTTGGGTGAATACCTAGTAATGTGATTGCTGGGTTGTAGGGTAGTTCTGTTTCTAACATTTTTTTCCCCAAAAGATTTTATTTATTTTGAGAGAGAGAGGGTGAGTGGGCAGAGGCAGAGGGTAAGAGAGACTCTCAAGCAGACTCCATGCTGAGCATGGAGCCTGATGCAAGGCTCAGTCCCACAACTGTGAGATCATGACCTGAGCCAAAATCAAGAGTTGGGCTGAACTGACTGAGCCACCCAAGCATCCCTGTATTTTAACTTTTTGAGGAACCTCCCTACTGTTTCCAGAGTGGTTGCACCAGTTTGCATTCCCACCATCGGTGTAAGAGGGTTCCCCCTTCTCCACATCCTTGCCAACATCTGTTGTCTCCTATGTTGTTAATTTTAGCCAGCCGGACAGGTGTGAGGTGGTAGCTCATCTTGGTTTTGATCTGTATTTCCCTGCTGATGAGTGATGTTGAGCATGTTTTCATGTGTCTG
>PITA01030211.1:0-16824 GCA_004023965.1 Spilogale gracilis | reverse complement strand
TCTCCCTCTGGGCTCTGCTTTCCTCTGGGCTGGCTTCACTCTCACACAGGTGGTCCCCAAGCGGTGACCAAGATGGCCGCCAGCGGCTCGGCTTCCCTCCCGCCAGCCCAGCAGCCCCTGCGCGCAGAGTCTCTCCCCACAGGATCTGGCGGAAGCTTGGGGCAGCCTCTCATTGGTCCACTTTGGGTCACATGTCCACTTAGTAGCCAATCAGAGCGCCCAAGAGGATGGACAACCCGCTTGCCCATATGTGGTCACAGGGCCTCCTGGTGTTGGGTGTTGGGGTCGGCAATGCTCAGTCCACGCGATGGCTCAGTGTGAGGGAGGCTGTGTCCCCAGTGGGAAATCAAAGGAGGACAGGGGTGGACACTCAGAGACAAGAATCATGGATGTCCATGTGTTCCTTATCCCAGAGCAGGAGAGCAAGTCGGAGAGGTGGGACGTGCCTCCGCCAAGACCATGGAGCTCCAAATGTCCAGAGAACGGTTTTCAGTGCGGGGCTTCACACGCAGCTGCCGAGGGAGTGGGGTCCCCAGTGTTTTCCATGTAAAACACCCGTCAAGTTTGCAGGAGGCACGGGCTCGTAGGTGGGGGCCTCTCTCCAGAATGGCAGCCTTGCCTCCGCAGGGCAAGCCTCATTTGCGCACCCCGAAAAGCAACCTGTGAAGTGTGAGCAGCCCCAGGAAGCCCTTCTACCCATCCCCGCATTGCCCCAGGAGCTGCTGACTCCCCCGCGGGCGCTGCAGCCCCCAGCTATAAAAACAGCCAAGAGCATCTAATGCAGCCTCCCCCATCAGGCTGCTTCCCTCCTCCCTGCCAGAGAGGACCTGCGGAGAGTCCTGGGAGGGGAGGGGTGTGGGCTGGAGGAAGGAGGGTGGGAGCAAGAGGAGAGAGGCTGCAGGAGCAGGAGGAGGTCGGCTTCCCTTAGAGCTGTATGGGGTCCTGTGATGGGGATTCCATCACGTCTGGTGCAAATCCACACCTCGTCCCCAAACGTGTGTCCGAGCACACTCACATCTGCCTTCTCCCCAGCTCTTTCATCTCCTCCCTCTGGACACAAGAGGGTGCCCTTCAGGTCTTTTTCTCACCAGGAGCTCAGACAGAGGTAAGTCTTTATCTCTGAAAATGTCAAGTGTATATGTCCCATGACCTAGTGAGTCCACCCTTTGCTCCTTAAGGCAGTGCTCCTAATAGCAAAACACGGGAATTGACCTGAATGTCCCTCAACAGAAGAACAGCTATATATATTTCTCCCAATTAGAGAACACTGTACAGTGATTCAACAAAATGTGTAGGTCTTTATTGCTGTTTTGGAAAAATCGTCAAGAGATGGTGTTGAGTGAAAGCAAGTCGAAGAATGAAAGCAAGTTGCATAATGACAACAGAATTTGATAATGTTTGCATGAAATAAGATCCAGTATTATGCCTTTTTTCATGGGCTTGTATGTATGTGGGGAAAATAAATGAAAAGATCTAGAAAGATGCACTCAATAGTGTTACTTCTAGGGAGGGGACCGAGGTTGGATAAAAGAGACATTTGTCCTAAAGAATCAGCAAAATAACTGACAAGAAGTAATAAGTGAGTTAGAAATATTGCAAGCTAAGAAATCAATAGAAAACATCAATTTAAATTCTGTATACTAGCAATGAACAATTGGGAAATGAAATTTTAAAATGCCATTTACAATAACATAAAAACTTTACATTACTTAGGGACACACTTTACCAAACATACACAGGATTTGTATTCTAAAAACTACAAAACGTTGCTGATAGAAATTAAACACTGAAATAAATGGAAAGTTATACCAGTTTCCTGGAATAAAAGACTTAATATTGGGGTACCCAGCTGGCTTATTTAGGACAGCATGTGACTCTGGATCTTGGGGTCATAAGTTTGAGCCCCATGTTGGGTACAGAGATTACTTAAATCAATAGGAAAAATAAAAACCTTAAAAAAGACTCAATATTATCATTAAGATGATAATTCTTCCCAAACTGATCTGTAGATTGAATGCAATCTCAACCAGAATTCCAGCAGACATTTTTAGAAATGGATGAGCTGACTGTAAGATTTACATGAAAATACAAAGCATCCGGAATAGTCAATAAAATTTTTAATAACATAGCTGGAAGACTTGAACTATCTGATTTCAAGACTTACTACAATGCTTTAGAAATCAAGACAGGGTGCTAGTGGCTTAAGGAAAAATATATAGATCAGTGGAACAGAAGAGTCTAAAAATATATCACTCATACATATCCACTGATGTTCAACACAGGTGCCCAGGGAATTCAGTGAAGAACACAAAGTCTTTTTGAGAAATGGTTTAGAAGTAAATGAATGTTTATATGGGGAGAAAATGAACTTCAATCCCTAACCGACACCACATAAACATTAACTTTAAATGAATCATACACTTAACCATAAAACCTAAAACTCTAAAACATTTAGAAGAAAATGGGTGAAAAATCTTTGAGATCTTGGGAAAAGCAAATATTCCTCAGTTCGACTGTATGCATCACTAACAGGAAAAGAAAAGAAAGATGAATAGGACTTCATCAAAATTAAAAGCTTCTGTCCCTGCCTATCCCCATTTGGCAAAGGACTCGCAGCACAGAGATTGGCAAAGGCTGAGTTTCTCTTCTGAAGCCATTGCACTTGTCAGGTGACCCTCTAGTACAAGGACAGCTGGCCCTGGGGCCATATGAGCTTTCACCCTCAAGTCTGCAGGCCTGGAGACAGCTTCCCTCTGATGCCAATCTTGTAGCCCTTTCCATCTCTTAACCTGCATCTCCTTGTCGACCCCTCCTCCATCTCTCTCCTGAGAGCTGCCACTTGCTGGGGCCCGGCCTGGAACAGAGGCTGTGCCGTTGCTGGTGAGAGGTCTGTCTGGAAATACCACCAGACCTGCTGGTCAGCCAGCAGTAGGAAGTTCAACTTCTTGTACCACAGAGCAGAGTCAGGGAAAGCATTATTCTAGGGAACATTGGCGCCCCAGTCTGGGGTTAGTCACTCTGGAAATGATTCAGAGAAACCTCAGATAACTAGAATGGATAGAGATGGGGAGTCTCTATTAATAGGTTTCTTTTGGTCACCCCTTTGTGCTCTGCATTATGTTGTCTGACCAAGAAATTTCTAAATTTCAAGGGGAGGTCATTTAGTCCTTGGACAATAACGGAAGGACATCTCCCTACTGAGAGCTTATTCCATGGCTTGGTGGGTAACTTGAATTGGAGGACAGTTCTTGTCTTTATCTAACCTGCAGCCCACATGTTGCAACTTGGATGACGTCACACTCATGCAGCCTCTGAGAGAAGCAAAATGAGCTTTTCCAAAGTGAATCAAATTTTCAGTTCCCATGACAGTTTTTGACATGTCAAAACATATCTTTCTCTTTCTTTCTGTTCATGTTGTAACATCTATGATGAATTCAGAACCAAACTTACACATCCTGGAAGTGCTGGGTTAAAGACACACGTGTCTTGGTTATAGGGTTTTCCAGAAACTTTACGATGCTAAAGAAAAAGCCAGCAGGTGCAACATTTCCTGAACTCATTGACTATGGAAACTTCCTGTAGTGGAGATTTACTAACACCACAAGGAACATCCGTGGGAACAGATGATATACCCCAGCTCAACTCCTGCTTGGATGGGTAAACTGAGGCTTGGAACAAGGTAATTTACAATATCTCACGAGTTAGTGTCACGTTAGGGCTTACAACCCAGCTTATCATATTTTAAAAAGCAATGGGAACAGTTAACAGGGATAGTAAGTAGTAAATAATTATTAGCTCCTTCCCTCTTTTTGTCTTCTGCTTAGAGACTCAGTTTTATCACCTGTCAAACGGGGGCATTAACCCTTACCCTACTGTATCTGTCATGACACCTTCGGTGACAAGTGTTGGAAAAACCAACTTAAACTGGCTTGGGCACAAACAGAATTCTTTGGTTCATGTCAAACTTAGATTAATCCTGCCGCTGAGAATATAGTCTGGACTCTTTATTACCTCCATCGTGGCTTTGCTTTAAGGCAGACCTTCCCCTCTGCGCAGCGAGGAACACTCCCCAGCAGCCCAGGACTAATATCCTCCTAGCTCAGCCACTGGGCAGGTGGAGGACAATTGTTAAAACATCAGAGGAAATGTCTCAGGCCCAACTGCATCCAAGGTAACTTGGGTCACATCCTGAACCAATCACCACCGTCAGGAGAATGGAATGCCCTGATTGGTCACATCTCGATCACATGATAACCAGGGCCTCCACTGACCTGACTCTGCTCAGGATTGACAACAAGTCGCTTGCTTAGCAACCAGCTCCTGTCTCCTTTCTGTCATTCAGGAGCAGCAAAGCCCCGCCAGGGTTCTGAGAATTGAATTTTAGGGCTTGGTATCTGGTTTTTAGCCACTACAGCTCCTTGGAGCAGAGGCAAGATGGCGGAGTGATTAAAAAAGGTTGCGGGGTGTAAGGAACTGTGGTTCAAATTTCGCCTGTGCCCTTTACTCGCTGAATTAAATTACTTCCCCTCTATGTGACTGACTCAGTTTCCTTGCAGTAAAATGGGATTAGTAATGCTGTGCACCTCTTGGGTTGTGAGGGTTAAGTAAGGTGATTCATAGGGATGGATGGCTTCGAACTACCTACGCCTCACCTGCCAATGGGGGCTGTGGTGTTACCCTCTCCTTGGGGGAGGCGTCAGTCACCATGACCGCCAGACCCCTCCCCACGCCCACCCCCTTTCCCCCTCTCGGGGACCTGTAGCCAGGGGGCATTCAGTCCACGCTCTCTCACGCTAGAAGCCCCCGAGTGACTCCGTCAAGCACAGCGTTTGTCACTCAGCAGACGGTTTCTCCATAAATATTTGTTGAACCCACGAATCCAGAGCACCGTGCTCACAATCAACACTTTGCCTGCTCCTCACAAACCATGATGAAGCAGTGGTAGGAGAAGGCCTCTCTGGGCCTCCAGGGACCGCCTTATGAGCAAAAAGGAGCAAAAGCCGGCTACCCATAGGCCTGTCAGACCCTTCTCTCTGAATTCAGGCGAAGCTTCCACCTGGTGAATAATTCACTTGCTGCAGTCAGCGGTTCCGAATGCTATATTGGCAAGAAAGCAAGCAGCCTGCAGAACTGTTTCTCATTTTTAACGGGAAGAAAACCAGGGTCTTGAGTACTTATCCTCCCGTCCTACTAATTTCAGAGGCAATCAGCTGTTGGGTGCTTTTGCATGAGCTCCCTTGCATTTTTGTTAGATGCACTCCTCCCTGCCCAAATAAGCCAGTCAAAGATTTATGTCATCTTGCTATTAAAGTACAATTTTAACAATCCTTTTAAATGACAGTAGCACCTACATGGAGACAGCACTATACGTTAAGTCTCCCCTGGGGGACTGTACCCTGCTTCATTAAAACAGTCATAATGAAGAGGTTCTATAAATCAGTAGCTTTTATACAAAAACATATGATCTAAACTCTTTCTGCAGCCCAGCCCTGAAGCAGGCAGACAGCTTGGGTGCAAGGTAAGAACCTGAAAGACATGTCACAAGGGACAGAAGAAGCCAGTTTTAAATCTTTAAGTGAGGCCAAGCCAGCCAACCAAAACTTGTTTTCTCTAACATTAGCCTGTAATGTTGGGGAAAAAAAACAGACCCAATTTCTTTCCATGACCAAATGTTCCCACTGGGCCAGGCTGGGGATGAGGTCATCCTGACACCTTTCTCTGTCACTCTGATGCACTGGGGAGGGTGATGGGACTTAAAATTCAGGGTCCAAACCGCCGCACCTGCCCGACAGTTGTACCAAAGGGCGCCCATTCACACAGCCCCTCATGATTGTCACTCGGGCCACCTCCGTGCACTCCGTTGCTACCATTTAATAGGTTTCTCTAAAGGGACTCACCATTTGAATTAAGCATCAACCATTCAGTTGTGGCTGTGAAATCATGGAGCTCATCTCCATGCTTTCTATGCTTTCCTAATATACATTATAATAAATACATGCCTTAAAAATAAATAATGTTTATGGACATGGCATATAAAATTATCTTGGGTATTCTAGTGTGGCTACAGGTCACCCAGTTTTTCAAGTGCTGAATTAACTCAGTACTCAGGTTCCTTTCAAATTGGGACTTGGCATTTGCTCCATAGTTTGATGGCTAAGACCAGATGATAAGTCCAGAGACTTCTGTCCATGAGACCTGCTTCACCTGGGAAGCAGATATGCACAGCACCCCTTCCAGACTGCTTCCCGTGACCCTCGACTGAGGTGACTTATCTCTCTGTACCTGAGAGATAGTCATGTGGTGATGTCTTTCAATTAGAGAGAAACAGGTTATGTGATAGCAGGAACTCTCTGGAAAAGCATAATGGGGGAGATTGGGATGATGAAAAGAATGAAGCTGGAGTCAATAAACCAGGCCCTTGATGCCCAGCTGTGTCTAAGTGCTATTGTCTCTTGTCTGGACTGTTGTACAAGTCCCTTAACTGGTCTTCCTGTCCACTCTCAGCCCCTGCCCTGAGCTCTCCATTTAGCAGGAAGAGTAGTCTTTCCAATAATTAAATCAGATCATCATACTTCATTATTCAAAACCCTTCCGGTGACTTCCATTCTTGCTTTGAATTGAAACAAGTCTTCATGACGGCCTAAAAGTTTTTACATGGTCTGATCCCCCAGCCTCCCTTTGACCCTAGCTCTTATCTATTCCCTGGTGCACACACTCTACTCCAGCCATATGGCCCTCGGTGCTATTCTTCAAACAGAAAAAGCTCCTCCCTCGGGGCCTTTGCACTTGTTGGTGCCTCGGCCAGGATAGCCCTTCCCTCAGGTGTTTGTATGGCTCATTTTCTTATTCCTCCTCAAAGAAGCCTTCCTGGTCTCAGCATTTAAGAGGGGCCCTGTTGTTCTCTACCTCCCTCTTCTTTATTCTCTCTTTCTCTCTATGTTCTTAGAGGATAACACACATCACATTGAAAATGATACTGGCCCATGGTGACAGGTTTGAGAAGTGGGTGGGGACTGAGGGCTACACTGGCTTTGCATTCTCTGAATTTTTAAAATCATAACCCTCTTATTCACAAAATTAAAATCAGTAGGGGAGGGGAAAGAAAGAAAAATTGCCTAGAAACAAGCAAGTCTGGATAAGAACCGAGATGTCTGGGCCCTATGAAAAGGACACTATATATGGTATAATTTGCAATGTTTAGCGGAGACATGTGGGAAAGGACTCATTTCTCCTTATAGGTGAATACTAAGCAAGACAACTCACAGGCCAGATTTTGGCTCTGTCTTCCTGATTCATTCGAGGACAAAGCCCAGTCCAGCAAAACACAATGTTGAGGTTTTTCCTGCCTTAATGGGTAAGTGTAACCATCAGTCTTGTAGAATGGCTGGATAAACAGGTGCCACCACACACAGTTGGTCTGAGAATGAAGGAGAAAGGTGAAATCAGAGAGCTAGGGATTCAGGAGCTACAGCTTGAGCTTCTGGATCCAACCACACCTGAATTTAGTTAAATTTGAACTTTTAATTTTAATGCAAAAAATTTTCTTTTTTGTTTGCATAGTCTTACTTGTGATGGATTTCCATCCCTTGTAACAGAAAATTCAGACTGATGGGGATGCAAAAGGAGAAGAATTCAAGTAGTGATGTGTCCATTTTTCTAGAAAGAGGCTGTCAGAGCACAGTCAACTAGACCAGAAAGCCCCTTCTCTCCAAGCTGCTGGAGCTCCTCAACTATGAGAGGGGCATCCCTCTAAAAACCTCATGACTTGCTCCAAGACATCTGAATCATTGAGATGCCAGGTATAGTGACCTCTTGAGAAAGTCCTGGGGTATGCACATCCTAGGGAGTTATGTTTTCTCTCTCTGTCCTTACTCCTGCCCTCAGAGAGTAAACAGTGGCTCCTTGTCACTCTGGGTAGAGGCAGTCCCAAGAGGAGCAGACCCAGATTCAGGAATGGACCTGCACCCCTCACTCTGGACATGACCAGTGGAGGCAAAGCAGCCCTTTGTTAATTGTGGGCTCAGATTTTGGGTATGTTCTCAGAGACCAGAACTTACCTGCCTGCACAGGTGGGACTCCCTTACCTGTGCTATGAAAAGTGGTGCATTCTCAGGATACATTCTCCTTGCTTTTCTGACCTGTTACAGGTTTTTAATCATGTGACTGACTTTTCACAGTATCTGCCAGATACTGAGCCTGATACTGAGCACAGCTGGTGGGAAGAGGAAGGGGGGAAACTTGCCTTTGTAATCCCTTGGTCCACACTCCTAACTGTCTGGAAGGTGATGCTGAGCCCTAAGAGGAAGACTGTCTGGGCCAAGGTCATACAATTGCCCAAGGCAGAGTCAAGATGTGACCTGAGCCAGGATTCCCTGAGCAGTCTCTGTCCTGTTCTCCTGAGGGTCTTTAGCTTCTCCTAGGCACAGACACCCCCTGTGCCCCAGGAATGGGGGCATAGAGTAGCACCATCTGTTGATAATCACTCTTTTGTTCTCTGATGTCCCAAAGTCCTGAGGTTGTAGGTGCATGGCTGATGTTTGGGAACCCTGGGCTGGACAGTCCACTCCTCAAGGTGAAGGCCATATTCACCTGGGTGCCCTCAGGGCATGGCAGAGTTCTGTGCCCAAAGAGACTCAACAAAGGCTTGTCTGGATTGGATTAAGCCTGTAACAATGGGACAGTGTCCGTGGCTGCTATGTCTCCCCGAACAAAGGACACCTTTGGGCGAACAAGATTTTTTCATATTTCCATATTTCCCTCCTGCTCTTAAACTCCTGGTTACAGAATCTAAAGGTCTCTGAACATCACCCAAACATAGGGATTTTCCTAATTTATTTGAAAATTTGGTGACAATTTAGACTATTTATTGACCCGTAAGCTCATAGAACCAATTCCTCTGAGCTTTTGATACTCCCCAGTGGCAAGTTAAGGAGGTATGGCCATTTCATGGAGGGAAGGGCAAAGACGTTCATGGTATAAAATCCCCAGACCTCAACTTTGCCAACAGGACAGAGGATGAGACTCTCTTCTTGCTATGTGTGCCACCAGTTCTCTCAGTCTGACCCTAATTAGGATGGACGGCTACTCTCCACTCTGGGACTGGAAGGAAGTCTGGGTTTATCTTAGCCAAGAAATCTCCAGCCCAGAGAAATATCAGAACTGCCATAAGGATGAAGAGAAAAGAGATAGTACAATTTTCAGGAGCTTCCTCTGTGTGTTGGCTGCAGCAGACTATGGGGTAATGTGTTGGCATCGTTGATCTGGCTGTATTTAGAGGTTCCAAAGGCTCATCCTCCCTTCCCATCCCCCACTCCTGGAAGGTACTCAGCCACATTTCAAGGCCAGTTCAACCTCTGGGGAGGGTCCCCTACCCTTAATAGAAGGAAAGACCGTGAGGCACTGAGCTGAGAATGAAGAGCTGCCGGCTGGGGCTGGCAGGTGTCATAGAACTAGAGGGATGCTCAGCCCACCGCATCTACTCCCTGAATTCATCTTCAGAAATGCTCACTCAGGGTGCAAAGATGTGCGTATAAAGACCTCCCCAGCCACATTTTCTCTAACAATGAAAAATAACCTTTCAAACTGAAGCAGCACAGTACCCTCAGCCAGAAGCGTGGTTAAATGGTACTGTAGCTAAGAACATAGGCTCTGGGTATTTCAACTCTCTACTACTTAACGGCTGGGACAGGGAACAAGTATCTTAACCTCTCTGTGCCTTGTTTTCCCATCTTTATAATGGAAGGAAAATGTACACATATTTTAAGGCTTCCATGGTTTTGGTTATTGTGTTCTCCCCAATGCTCCCATCCCACTTTCTTATCCCAGGAGATTCTGTTGACTTTCATCAAGAGTCGATGAAGCAAAATTACAATCAGAGCCTAATATGAACCTTAGTGGAATCACAGATCCTATAGTAAATTCTTGTTGCTCCCAAGAGAGAAGAACTGATGCTTACTCAACCAACCTGGTGGTTCAAGGTTAAAACATAGGTGGTACCCCTTATTCTTCACTTTGCTTCTACCCTCCCCTCCAGCCCCCCGGTATCGACAGAGTCTGACCGCTTCTCACCACCTGCCCTGCACACCTGGCCTAAACTTTATTAGCTCCCTCCTGGTAATGAAGCTGCTTCTTACTGGAACTCTTTGCTTCGGCCCACAGTGTGTTCTCCACGTGCAGCCAGGGAGCCTGTGTCGGGGCATGTCCCTCTGCTTTTTAAGTCTCGATGCCATGTTCATTCATTTAGAATAAAGTCTGAACTCCTCACTGTGGCCTCATTCCGTCTTCCCAGATGACCCGCTGTCACTGGCTTTCCCCGCCCGTCACTCTCTGACCTAACTCCCTCCTTTTATTTCCTACTTAGCATGTATTTCTCTTTGAGATGATTGCATGCATTCACTCGTCTACCACGACTATCTGTCTCCTCCACTCTTTGAGAGTAGGGGATTGTGTTTGTCTTATTCACGACTGCAGGCCCCGGCCTCAGAAGACTGCCCAGTAAAGGATGCATTCAAAAGATATTTGTTGGAAAAATGAGTGGGTTTTAACATCTCTTTCTAAGGCTTTGGGCAGGGGGGGGGGATCTGAGAACAATTTTACGTTAGAAACAGGATGGAGACTCTTATCCTTGTAGGTCCAACAGCAATTCCTGGGTCTGGGCCTAAATCTGCTTGCCAGTCTGTGTTCATGGGGATGCCGGTCTTCTTCTGGCACTGGAAACCCTGTGTGTCTGTGCATGTGTGTGGAAGCACACGGCTTCTCGGCAGTCTTTGGCCTCCATTTCCCCATGTGCCAAAAACAAATAAAAAAAATGGGCGTGTGTCCTTCAGGGGCTTTTCCAGCTCTGGGATCTATGATGCTCAGGTAAGGAGGGCTGGGACCTGCAGCCCAAGTCTGGTGCTCTGGGTCAGGTGGGATGGAGCCCCGTGCCTGGAGCCCCATACCTGAGCTGGCTCATCCTCTTAAAGCATCTGCAAACATTTAGTGATCAGACATTTCTCGGGGTTTCCTAACCAGTGAGCCATGGCTAGCAAGAAACAGGGGAGGATTATTCTTTCAAATGGAGTTACTGAGGGGCCAGTTTCAGAAGGAACCCTCCAGCTCTGCCTTTTGGCCTGGGGCCAATATTCTCTCCAGATGCTGAGGAAATCGTTGATTGTCTATGAGACACAGAGATAAATATGAAGCAACTATAGCAAAACATTTGTGGTGGACTCTAGGTGGTGGGTGTAAAGGGTCCACTGTTAAATTTTTTAAGAAGTTTTTCAAAATAGAAGTTTCGAGAAAGATGACACAAAGCTTTCTGTTCCCTTTCAAATAGTTCTCCTTTTTTAGTAAAGGAGTTAAAGTGGCTGAACTAAGAGAGTCTCTGGGATGCAGCCACCCCGATACTCTGTTTATTCTGTAGGCACCCCTCTTGGTCCTGTTCCCCATTTCATGGGCATGGCACTGTTGGCACCCCTTCACTGTGCATCTTCTCATGGGTCTTGGCAAAGACTTTTAGCCCAGGATGCTGCCTCTGAGAACACCTAATGAGTCTGGAGTTTTCAGAAACATCCCTCTTGCTTCTGGATTCTTCTGCCAATGTGCAGAAATGGCCTCTGAGTGACGGACAGCCTTGGCCCTGCAAACCACATGCCAAAAAACACCTAGGACCTTGTTCAGGTCCCTCTGGAAAGGCTCTGATGGTTGTTTCCCTATGAGGAATCCCGAAGCTGACATAAGGAGCAAAAGTGGCCAGAGACGACCAGGCTGTAAGAAGGGAAATTGGTGCGGCCGGAGAGGAGTGTGTCGAGATGCACCATGCACTGGGGCAGGACACCCTGCAACAGAGGCAAGGACCCGTCAGGGAGGTGAGAGTCCCACCACTAAGTCTTCCTTCATTTTACAAACATTTGTTGGTGGCCAAATATGTACCAGGCAGGGAAGTGGGCACTGGGAAGAGCAGATTCCTGCCTGGACAACCATAGTCACCTTTCTCCCTTAAAATCCATTTCTCTACCCAACAGCAGATGGAGACTGTTAGAATCCTAGCTGACCTCGGGGCCTTTGCACCTGTTGTTCCCTATACCTGCACTGCTCTTCCCCAAGTTGTCTATGTGGCTCCCTTCCTCATCTTCCTCAAGTCCCTCCTTAAATGTCACCTCAATAAGGCCCGTCTTGGCCATTCTATTCAAAACTGTAGTCTCCTTCCCAACCCTTCCCATCCCCCTGTCCTCCTCACCAGCCCTTACCACTCTCCAACATGACAGGGTTTTATGTGTTTGTTTATCTTACTGCATTAGAATGTCTCAAAAGCACTGCGTGGGCTTTGTTCATGGCTAAATCTACAACACTAAAACAGCACATTTAATAAATATATTGGAATGCCAGTAGGTGTTCAAATGTATTTACTGAATGAGAAAAATTCTTTCCTTCTGTTTTCAGGTATAGTGTATTAATAGATAATGTGTATGGTGTATTAATAGATACTGCGAGGTATAGTAAGGCCAGGAAATGACTAGTCATAGTCAGGAAATGACTGTAGTTGGAGAGGCAGCTAGTTAGTCCCCCTGCCCCCAGAAGCCTCAGGGGGCCACATGGGGAGGTGCCTGGAGGGACAGATGCAGTGGGAGAGGGGTGTCTGTGGCAAGAAGCTTTATTGTGATCTCCAGGGAAGGCAGAGACGAAGCCGGGCAAGCAGGTTTACGATTGGCTAGTTTGAATAATTTCAGCAGGCTCTGGGGCGGAGAGGCTGTCTCTGGCTGTCGGGTACCTGCCCCTGTGGTGATTAGAGCAGGTGGAGAGTGACCAGGAGTGTGAAAGCCTGAGAAAGCAGGTGCTTAGGCATGGGCTCTGGATTGGCTGGTGTATGTTGGAAAAGCGCACACCCGGGGGTGGGGGTGGGGGGGGTGTTTGTCATCTCTAGGAACTGGCTAGCCCGTGAAGGGCGGTCCCTCCAGCATCAGCAAGGCCCCAGATATCCAAGGCTCAGATACACAAAACAAATGACGCGGCTAGTACACCTCTCTCCTGGTGGTAGTGTGTCACACGGTGCTTACAAAGGTTGGCTATGAGGTGGAACATGTGACCTAGGCTAAGCCAATCAGCCTTTCCATTCCTCCAGCCCAGCAATTAGATCAGAGACAGACATGTGACCCAGATCTGACCAATTAGAGAGAGGGGCTCAGGCTGTGAACCTCATGGAGGGATGGGTCAGTTTGGGGGCTGAAGGCTAATCTAGGTGTGATAACCCTCTTTCCCTTTGTCAGTGATTAGTTTATGAGTGGGTGTATAACTGGGACTAGTTCAATGTGAATTTCAAGTAAACAATGATATATGTATATTTATATATCATATATATCAAAGTTATATTTATATATTTTTATTATATTATATTATATATTATATTATATGTATTATTCTATATTGTAACAATACATTATATTGACATACATCAGATATCTATATCTCTCTCTCTATTTTTTTAGTAGAAGTATGTCCCAGTTTAAATTCCAGACAAACTGTACGTTTATTTGCTAAATCTGGCAACCCTATGTATAACCCACTCTGGGCCAAAAAGACATAAGTGGGTATCTTACGGGTGTGTGGGTGGGGTTGCTGGCAGCTAGGTTCTCAGAAGTCCTTTGACATCTGCTTAAGAGAGACAGTGAAGAGTCCTGCCATATCTTTCTACCCTGGATGAGGTTGTAATGGCTGGAAATGTGCAGCTACCTGGAAATCATTAGGCATTAATTCTGAGGATATGATGAGGATGTTTGTTCAGAAGGATGGAAAGATTCTGGCTCCTTATTTATACCATTGTAATTCCAGTCCCAGGAATGCCCCTTTCTGTACTTACTGTTATACGAGGTAATTAAATGTCTCCTTTCCTAAGCCAGTGGTTCTCAATCTTGGCTGCACATTAGAAACACTTGGGGAGATTTAAAATATGCCAGTGCCATACTCCGTAGCAATTAAGTTAAACTTCTGAGGCTAGTACTCAGGCATTGGTGGGCTTTTAAATCTCTCCAAGTGATTGCTTGTAACTCAAAGTTTGGTCCCTTGACCCAAAGCATGGGCTTCTCCTGGGAGGTCCTTATAGCTATCATCCTAGACCTAATGAATTAAAAGCTGCTGTTTAACAAGAAACCCAGTGGATTTGTACACACATTAAAGTTTGGGAAGCACTGGCTTTAGCCATTGTTAATTATTTATTCCAGTCCTTGCAGCTGAATACATCTCTATTTGCATTCAAACAGTCAGGATTCGGTACTGGGAATCCCAGTGCATCAGGGTTCCCTGTTCTCTGAAATAGACATGCTGCATTCAGAAGTTTGGTAACTCTGGACAGTGTCCATTTCTATGGCAGGCCACAAACAGCTTTTTGGGATACCTGATTTTCACCGGGGTTAGGAACTGCATATGTATTAGTAGCTTTCTCAACCTTTTAGCCAAAAATCTCCCCTCCTGTGGACACTGAGGTGGGTCCAGTGACTCTTAGGACCCTGATGCGAGCCAGTGAGGAAGACTGTTGGCTGCATTCTCCCCTTAACACATCTGCCTTCCACTTGGCCCCACACAGCCTGGGGACTGTTCTTGGTCCCCGGCGGGTGGCTCCACCCATCAACGCACACACGTGAGACCTGCTTGTCCAATGCTTCTGGGGCTGGGGCAGAGTTTAGCTGAGTCCCAAGTAGGGTCGAGGTACACAAAGCTATGGGCCAAATTTTTCATCAGATGAAGCTTTGTGCCAGAAGCCAGGACCAGTGGACAATGGCAAGTGAGCAGGAAGCATTTAAGACAGAGCAATCTCTGGGTGGAGGGAACTCCCTTCTTTTGAGGAAGATGATGTCTAAGAAGAGGTGGTGTTTGCCCTTGGACAGGATGGGCTAGGACTGGTCCCCATCCAGCGGAAATCACAGACTGGACACAATCCCTGTGTTGCCGGTCTCAATGCTTATTCTTACCACTTCCTGACTGATGGAGAGAAAAGTCATCTGCCAACCAGGGTGAAGGACTTCCAAATATCAGTGGGTGCCCTCGTATTGACTTGCCTTTGCAAATATGTGAACTGGATCTTTAAGATCATGGAATGGGAGCCACGTTCTGGGGAGATAGACACACAAAGGCTCATGTGGACACACACATGTGGACACACACACACCCACCCATGCATGGGCACACACAGGCACACACTGTCATCCTCTGAGCCAGGGTTTCATAGTTGACTCATCATTCAACCAGTAAGTTTGGAAACTTAACATATTATTAGTGTTCCAAAAGAACTCAAGTTCAAAAAAAAGGAAAGCAAACAAAGCAGCAAATATACCCGAAGACTAAGCCTTACACCCACCCTTCCGCTGTGGCATGTACAGAAGCGTGGCCCCAGGAAGGCAGATCCTTCATATGCAGATCCTTCATGTGCAAATGTCCAACGAGCCTGACAGCAGCCAAGCCTGTCGCGGTGGCCCTTCCAGCTGCTTATTAGAACACTAAATCACACCCCCGGATGGGCTTTTTTGATGAGTGTTCTCTCCTCTATGACATAGGACAAGCAAGGCTGGGAGAACTTCTCACAGAGTGAGTGGTCTCCAGTCTGTGCCCCCACCCCCTTTACATATGTATGAATGTCTTTAATTTAATTAAAACCCTCCAGTGGTTCTGTGATGGGGGTCAGAGATGCAGTAAGAAATCCCCTTCGCTATTAACTACAAGATGAGAATGACTATTGCTGCTCTGGGGCAAGACACAGAACAGCGTCCCCTTCTCTGCCCGGAAGGAAGGGAGGGTGGTGCTGTGGGATGGAGGCAGGGGCAGATGGAGGGGCCGGGGTGGGCATCCCCGCATGCGCAGATGTGCAAATACCCAGATTCAAACGTATGCTGAATCGTATAAGCAAACTGATGCTCAGAGAGGTAAAGGGTCTTATTCAAGTTCACAAAGCTGGAAAATGGGATTTGGACCCAGATGAAGCTTTGCCTGAGTTTGGGACACAAACCCTTTCCACTGCACTGGAGTGTTGGGAGTACCTCGGTCCATGGGGGTTAGGGCATGGAGGCTGAGGGTTAAGATCTGACTTTTAATGCCTTTTATGTTGGGTCTTAGATAAGATTTCGTGGGGAGAAAAGTGTAAGAATTGTATATGGAAGGGACCTGAGGTGGGTAGGGTTGCCAGAGAAAGTGCAGGGATCCTAGTTAAATTTGAATTTCAGATAAACAATTTTTTTAGTATAATTGTATTTCATGTACTACTTGGAACATACACTAAAAAATTATTCTTTATTTATCTGAAATAAAAGTTATTGTTTTCCTTTTAGATCTGGCCAATCTGTGTATATGGTGTGTATTGGGGCAAACAGTTTTGAAGATCCCTGTGTTGCCACAGACTGAGTTCCTTCGGACTCCCTTCCCCAGACTGAGCCCTGCCCACAATTGTCTGCCCCATCCTATTTCTCCCCACCAGGAAATCCAATACTGGGGGCGGGGCAAATAGACCCACAGGGAAGGGGATCTTGACCCAGGCTGAGTCAGGATATCACTTGATTAATTGATTCCCCCCACTGTTGGCTGTTCAGAAACCAAACATGGTGATGTCTGTGTTTGCCCCATATCCTTCCTTCGGGAGGAGGGGGCAGATCTGGTTTGTGAGCACCTCTGGGGCACCTGTGCGCACACATGTGTGTTTTCATGTGTGTGTGCAAGCACATGCGTGTGTGCTCACTGTAGGCAGGCGTCATGGATCGGGTTTCAGGTCGGGACTTCACTCACCAGCTCAGAGGCTCGCAGAGTCAAAGGGGCCGCAAAGCGCCCTCAGGCCGCGTGTCCTTCCCATAATCCACAGCATCC
>PITA01030210.1:0-16818 GCA_004023965.1 Spilogale gracilis | reverse complement strand
CTTTTGTCTCCTTTGCCTTTGGAGACGTGTCTTGAAAGAAGTTGCTGTGGCCGATGTCAAAGAGGTTACTGCCAATGTTCTCTTCCAGGATTTTGATGGATTCCTGCCTCACGTTGAGGTCTTTCATCCATTTCGAGTTTGCCTTTGTGTGTGGTGTAAGCGAATGGTCTAGTTTCATTCTTCTATATGTAGCTGTCCACAGACCTGAGGAATTTAAAGGCAACTACACTATCATCAACATAGCCCGCGTTCCCCATTGCATTCCATAGGATCAAAACTCCCTTCAAACTTGTATTAACTTTCTACTGCTGCCCTAACAAATTCCGACAAGTTTAGCAGGTTGAACAATACAGACTTGCTATCTTCGCATTCTGTCCATCAGAAGTCTGACATGGGCCACACTAAATAAAATCAAGGTGTCAGCAGGGCTGAATTCCTTTGTGGAGGTTCTAGGGGAAGATCTGTTTCTTTGTTCATTTGGGATGTTGGCAAAATTCAGTTCCTTAAAGATGTAGGACTGAGCCCACATTAATTTTCTTGCTGTCAGCCAAGGGCTATTCTCAGCTACTATAGATTCCCCACATCTCTTGACTTGTGGCCCCCTCCTCCTTCACCAAACGTTTTTACAACCTTGTTGACTATACTCCCTATGCTGTACTTTCTATCCCTGTGCTTTTGTTACTGGAAGTTTGTACCTCTTAATCCCCTTTATCTATTTCATCCATCCTCCCACCCATCTCCTCCTCTGAAAACCAGCAGTTTGTTCTCTGTATTTATGAATCAGGTTTTTTGTTATTATTTATTCTCAAATTTCACTTATGAGTGAAATCATACAGTATCTTTCTCTGACTTATCTCACTTAGCATAATACCCTCTAGCTCCATCCATGTTATTGCAAATGTCAAGATTTCATTCTTTTTTTAAATGGCTGCTATTCCATTATATATATATATATATATATATGTGTGTGTGTGTGTGTGTGTGTGTGTGTGTGTGCCATATATATGTGTCACACACATATATATGGCACATATTCTTTATCCATCCATCTATAGATGGACATTTGGGCTGTTTCCATATCTTGGCTATTGTAAGCAATGCTGCAATATACATAGGAGTGCATGTATCTTTTCAAATTAGTCTTCCTGTTTTCTTTGGGCAAACACCCCACAGTGGAATTACTGGATCATATGGTAGTTCTATTTTTAATTTTTTGAGGAACTTCCATACCGTTTTCCACAGTGGCTGCAAGTTTGCATCCCCACCAACAGTACACAAGGGTTCTTTTTTTCCACATCCTCTCTAACTCCTGTTATCCATTCTGATGTGCAAAGTGATTTCTCATTTGATTTGCATTTCCCTGATGATTAGTGATGCTGAGCAGCTTTTCGCATGTCTGTTGGCCATGTGTATGCCTTCTTTGCCAAAATGTCTATTCAGGTCCTCTACCTATTTTTAAATTGAATTATTTGTTTTTTAGTGTTGAGTTATGGAAGTTCTTTATATATTTTGGATATTAACCCCTTATCAAATATATTAAATATTTGCAATATTTGTTATATCAAATACTTATCAAATATTTGCCATATATCCCATTCAGGAAGTTGCCTTTCCTTCTGCTGACAGTTTCCTTTGCTGTGCAAAAGCTTTTTATTTTGGTGTAGTCCCAATATGAAACTTTTCAAACAGAAAAGGTATATTTTCTTTTTATTAGTCATGAAGTAAAGCATCTTCAAGCTGAATTACATTATGCTTATTACATGATACATAACCACAACCACCAAGCCAGTCTGAAAAAAGACAAATTTCATATTTTAATTTATTCAGTAAGGAGACATTAAAAATAAAGGTCTTTTACCTACTTCTTTCCTATTCCCTAAATTTTATTTTTAAACCTGATATATACTTTCTAACACTAAATTAAAGGCTGTTTCTGTAGTAAAGCTTTTTAAGATAATGATTACAAATGCAACTAATTTGAAAAAACAGGAAATAAATACTTTCACCTGCTGGTTTCTAGCTCATTACCTCCTTTGTTGGTAAGACAATAATGCTAGAGAGATTAACTTTTGGTTAGGAATTGCAGATACAAGTTTTAACATTTTACATAATCTTGAGAACATTTTCAGTACTATATAATCAAAGAACCAATTTCAAATATACCTGTACATATCTTATAAAAATATATTTAAAAACAAGGATAGGAAAAATTCTAAATACTGGGCCCTTATTACACTGAAGGTGAGCTGGCATTATGAAGAGGCTTTGAGTCCTTTATCTTTTTCAGGATATTCTTCCACATCAGAGGAGAACATCAACTCTGGGAGAGAAAATGAACAGATCATATTCAGAATGGTTTCCCAGTACCTCGAAAAGTTTTAAACAGTCTCTCAAAAATATTGACGTATTTAATATACATAATAGCCCTCAAGTACAAGAATTCTTTTTTTAATTTTTTTTTTCAGTGTTCCAAGATTCATTGCCCATTCCCCACACCCAGTACCCCATGCAATAGGTGTCCTCAGTACCCACCACCAGGCTCTCCCATCCCTCCACCCCCCTCCCTCCAAGTCCCTCAGTTTGTTTCTGTGTCCAAAGTCTCTGTTGTTTCGTTTCTCTCCCTGAATTGCCCTACTTCCCATTTACTTTCCTTCTCCTACTGTCTTCTATATTACCCCTTATGCACCGCAAGTAAGTGAAACCATGTGATACTTGACTTTCTCTACTTGGCTTATTTCACTCAGCATAATCTCTTGATAATGAAATCTGACTTCAAAGGTGAGTGAATGACAAATGTACAAGTTTTGCATTTTAAAATGCTCAACTTTTATATATAAATGACTGAAAAATAAAGCACATATAATGGAGACAATATAATAACTCTTACCAGAAAATTTAAGTCACTTAGACAACCCACGTCATTAAACAGCTAAAAGGTCTAATTCTATAGTGACCGTGGTAATCTACAAGGGAGGGACAGATGAAGAGCAAGAATGCGGAACTAACAGGAGGCGTGTGCCAGGATATCTTAAATGTGTTATTACACTTAATCACCACAACCATCCAATAAGCAAGGTGTTACCATCCTCATTTTATATTTACTCTTTTTATACACATGGAAATAAAATGTTATATGACTCACATGGCCCTAAAAGAGAGCAGGATTCCGGAAATATTTAGTAAGTTTAGTTCAGTAAGTAACATAGGCTTCGTGATTTAGGCTCAATGCCCCACAAACCAGCTGGATCCAGCTTCAGTCCCAATCACAGTGTGGAATGTTATTAGTCGACATTTCTACATTTAAAATATTACTTAGCACAGATGTGTAATTTATCAAAACACTAAGAAATATAGAGAAAGGAAACCTGAGGAATTTAATGAAATAAAGTCCTTTGACATAATATTAGATGAAAAATTCTATGAATGACTAAAAATTACACTGAGTGAAAACACAAAACAGCAAAATACATAAAGCCTAAGACAACTTTTAAAAATACTTTAAATATATCAAAAGGAATAAAGCAACAGAATATTCAGAAAGGAACATGAGAATTATGATGCAAAGAGGTACACTCATGAATAAAAATGCACCAGGTTACACCTTTTGTCTTAGTTTTTACAAATGGAAATACTGGGATGATTCTCAATTTTAAGACTTCTGAGGTTTTAATCAGTTGATCAAACTGCAGTGAAAGGTTCAAGATATTTAACCAGTCAAGAAGGAAATCATAACCAAAGTCCAGAAAATATCAAAGAGATTCAAGGGTGAAACTGTGGAACATCTGCCAAGGAAGTAAACTTACACTCCAAATACTAAGTAGTTCTAAAGTAGGGTGCTCAAGGACTATCAGATTGCTAATACAATTCCTCTTCTCCTTATGTTCCAAAAGGAGTCTAGAGACTAGAGATGAGTAAATCTCACTTTACACTGGGCACACTAAAGCTAGGATTACTAAATACTTCATTAGACAAGGAAGGGTGAAGAATTTGTGCCAGGCAGAGGAGGAGGTAAGAATGCGTTTGACAAAGGCTATGTAGATGAAGCATGATTTATTTCAAATTAAGAGATATTTGATCAGAAGGAAACGAGGAGAAGTGAAGAGCAAAGAGTCTATAAAATATTTTCCAAGAAAAGAAATATACCTCTTACTATAAATATGTACATCGGTGGCAGGAGACTTTCTATAAGGACTCTGAGGCTCCGGCCCTCCTAGACACTCC
This sequence comes from Spilogale gracilis, assembly GCA_004023965.1. Taxonomy (NCBI): domain Eukaryota; kingdom Metazoa; phylum Chordata; class Mammalia; order Carnivora; family Mephitidae; genus Spilogale; species Spilogale gracilis. The sequence goes on along the minus strand of PITA01030210.1, from coordinate 12,597 downwards.
CTCTGCTTCTCTTGGCATTGTTTCACTACTTTATTGTCACTTCTCTTATGTTATTTTATTTTAGATACATCTTTGCAATCAGGATATCATAAGCTATACCCATTAAAACATTTATAAAATCAACAGATTTCATGATATTCTCATATAATTTTTCTTTATTCTTTACTTTTTAAAGATTTATTTGACAGAGAGAGTGCAAGTGTGTACATGCAGAGGGAGAGAAGCAGACTCTCCACTGAGCACCAGCCCATCCCACAACCCCAAGATCATGACCCAACCACTGAGTTAACGACTGAAGCTGAAATTAAGAGTCAGACACATTCAATCGACTGAGAAACCCAGGCACCCCACTAGTTTTTCTTTAATACCTTCACTAAGATCCACACCTGGCCTATAAGACAAAAAAAGCCAGGACAGTCCAACCAGAAGGGCCACCACCAGATTCACCACAATCCATGGCTGGAGAACCTGTTCCTCAAAACCTGCTGCCCTAAAGGTATAGAAGTTTTCGTTAGAAATATCTTCATTTGGTTTCATATATCCAAATATATCTATTTAATGAACTTTAAAAAATAGCCATCCTCGCCTAGAGAAATAACAAGCATGAAATAAATATATCCTATATAATTTCCCTATAATTACACACACACACACACACGCACACCCTATGGGAACAAAGGTTCAAAGTTACAAAACTCTTTTTTTTAAAAAGATTTTATTTATTTGACAGAGAAAAACACAGCCAGAGAGGGAACACAGCAGCGGGAGTGAGAGAGGGAGAAGCAAGCTTCCCGCTGAGCAGAGAGCCTGATGTGGGACTCGATCCCAGGTCTCTGGGATCATGACCTGAGCCAAAGGCAGTCGCTTAACCAACTGAGCCACCCAGGCCCCCCTCAAAGTTACAAAATTCTAAACAAATCTGCGTTATGCACTGACGTAAGCAAAAATTTAGTACTGTCAAACAATTTTTCTAAGTTTCCCTTCCAACTACTATGATGCTACTCATGCCTCCAGCCACCTCTCAAAAAAGACTCCCCTCTCTCTGAGTTTTGGGAACTGGACTCTCAACTTGCCTGTGAGCTTCATGACTGGCCACTGATCTGTGGAGGCTGGCTCTCCCTAGATCGCTCTCTTCCTAGCATTGCTTGGTTTTCAGACTCTGTCCAAGCTATCCACTCCCACCACTACGGGATATTAGACCTCCTGACCGGGAGTGGGGGCTTCTCTAGTTCATTATGTATGACTGATCTTATAACCATAAGTTAATAGATCTAAAATAGATTTTTATAAAAAGAATACATTTCATTAAAAATGCAGGCATAAATAACAACAGTTATCCACTAACCAATGTAATGGGTTTTTTCTTGCCATAATTTTGGAAACAAAAACAGGGCCTTCAATATTATTTATGAATGAGAAAATGTAGAAGAGTGAAGGTTAAGAACAGTACCATTACTTCACTGTTGCTATTATTACCATCAACAATTGCTACTGCTACTGTGAATCTTACCAGAGGCTACCATTAACAGAAGAAGGTGTGTAAAGATGGATTCTGTCACTTGTCATTTGCTGACTCAGAGATAATATAAGAGCAGTAAAGTACACTGAGAAAAAGACAAATGAAATTACTAATAATGTATTTTTAACAACACAGTTTATTTTGAATCTATAGATTACTGTAAGGTCAAAAATAATATATACTTTAGGGGATGATGACATAAAAGAAATTTATTTGATCCATTTCTTAAAGCTAGCTAGCCTTCTTTTATTTTTAAAGAATATAGGTACAGAAGGGTATTTTGAGATGCTCACTATTTCATCATTAGAAATTACAAGAACCTAGAAGATCTTTTAAGAAATTAAATGACTCACTCAAGGTCTTAAAACTGGTTTTATTCCTATTCTCATAACTTAGAACAAAATGTACCTTAAATTATCAAAAAGATACAAAATAGTATTTGTTACTGAAATGCCATGTCAGTTGAATCTGTTTGCTATCAAGTAGAAAATACAAAACCAAAACATTAAGAAATATAGAAATTCAACTTTTAAGTTATCTAGATCAACATCACTGAAATATAATACTATCAAAATTATGCCTATCATGTTTTTAATTGTAAATTCCACTGAACATCTATAAATAGTGTTTATAAGTAGTAATACTATAAAACTGTTCTAAAAGTAAAATTAAACTTTTCCTGGTTCAAAATTACCATGTAATTCAAGTATTACACAATTATCAAATGGAAGTATTTACTTACAGAAAGATGCTAAAGCTGTTGGATCCAGGGCAAGAAAATTTCGGATCACTACTGATGTTTTAGCAAAGTCGATTCTAGAAAATATAAAAGGCTCTGGTCACAGTGCATTGGTACACTTCTCACAAAACTGCACTTCCCTGATTAGTTTTTCCCTCTCTATTCTAATGCTACCACATACATTGTCTATTATTAAGCTTTAAGTAGCTACAGTTTATACTAAATACACATGAAAGAACATCTTATTTACAAAAGCCACATAAAACATTTAACTAAATTCATATTTAGTCAACTTTCTTTTGGAATAAGATACACTCAAGAAACAAATTAAACTTGATCTGTAAAATTTCTTCGGATTCTACCTCTTTTTTTTTTTTTTTTAAGATTTTATTTATTTGACAGAAAGAAACACAGCTAGAGAGGGAACACAAGCAGTGGGTAGTGAGAGGTTGAGAGACGCAGGCTTCCTGCCGCAGGGAACCCGATGCAGGGCTTAAGCCTAGGACCTGAGGTGAAGGCATCTGCCTAAGGAGTGAGCCACCCAGGTGCCCCCGGATTCTACCTCTTCCTATTATCCATATCATCGGGCTACAAGTTGCTATTTTTGTTAATGGGTTGAATTGTGTTCTCAAAGACATGTTGAGGAATGTTACCTTAGTTGGAAATACAGTCTCTGCAGATGTATGGAGTTAAGATGAGGTCATTTGAAAGGGCCCTAATTCAGTACAACTGATGTCCTTAGAAGAAGAGAAGAGACATGCAGGGAAGACCACCACATGACAACAAAGACAGAGGCTGGAGTGATACACCCACAAGCCAAGGAACTCCAAGGATTGCCAGCAATCACTGTAAGTTCAGGAAAGGTGTGGAAGAGACTCTTTCACCACCCCTCCAGAAAGGAACCAACCTGGCCAGCACCTTAATTTCAGACTTCAGCTTCTAGACTGAGAGACAATATATTCCTGTTGCTTTAAGCCACCCAGTTTGCAGTACAGTTGACCCTTAAACCACACAGATTTGAACTGTGTAGGTCCACTCACATGCAGATTTTTTTCAATAAATATAGTGTGGTACTATAAATATATGTTCTCTTCCTTATGATTTTCTTAATAATTTTTGTTTTTTCTAGCTTACTTCATTTTTTATTTTACTTTTTAAAGATTTATATATTTGAGAGAGAAGGAGAGAGAGCGAGCGCGCGCCTCCAGGCACTATGCGCACACCAGCAAGAGGAGGGACAGAGGGGGAAAGAGAATCCTTCAGCCCAGCATGGAGCTCCATCCCAGATTTCTGAGATCATAACCTGAGCTGAAATCAAGGGCCAGCCACTTAACCAACCACCCAGGCACCCCCTAGCTTACGTTTTTAGAAGAATACAGTATATAATACATATCATATACAAAATATGTAGTAATGGACTATTTATTTTATTGGTAAGGCTACCGGTCAGCAGTACACTCTTAGTTAAGTTCTGAGGGAGTCAAAAGTTATACATGAATTTTGACTTGCAGGAGGTCAACACACCTAGCCCATGCAATGTTCAAGGGTCAACTGTACTTTGTTACAGAAGCCCCAGAAAACTCATACAATACCCAGAGTCTCACCTATATCTGATTTAGATGATTTAGAAGATGACATTTGGGACTGTTTTTGTTGATTATATTTGGATGAAATTTTAGACTTAGAGTTGATGCTGGAATGGGTTTAGATTTTGAGGATGCTTTCTGAGTATTCTCACCCTCTAGGCCCCCAACAAACAGAAACAGACTGGTTTTAAAATAAAGTCAAAATAATATTAATATATTATAATGCTATTTTGAAAACTGTCATAGTCAGGGACATATTTTGCTCAACATTTCCACCTGAAGAAAAGTTAGAGGGATGTAGAGTCACAACAGTCTTACCTGTCAAAAGTTGAAATTGTACTTAGAGCTAAAAGCAAGTAGAGAAGACTCTGGAATGGATATGCTAAAGTCTTGTACTGTTGTAGAAGGTTGGAGAGGTTAGAAAGTTGATCTCCTGCTAGAACATATATGAAAACAATGTTCCACACAGCACAGCCAGCCAAGAAGCCATGAGAAAAGAGACCAATCATCCTGAATGGAAAAGGGCTTAATTATTACACATGTATTACTAAAGTAAAAAGCTAAAATATTTTTTAAATCTCTTCACATATAAGAATAAAACTCAACATTTCAAAAAAGTGAAAACAAGACTTTTCTTATTATTACACTGACAGGCAGATGATTTAATTACAAGTAAATGTTTTTTAAAAATATACCTATTGACAATTTAAAGTTGTCAACGTTTTAAAACAATATTGGGCAATCAGCACCTTTTTAAAAAAAATGATGGAACATTTGTTTTAAGTCCAACAAAAGCAGCCACCTGAAGGCCCGGTGGACCGAGAGTGCAACATCTCTGGTTGTCCAGGAAAGCTTCATGTCCATCGACACCTCTATATTTTCTGTGGTCTTTATCAACTCTGAACGATCAGCAGCCTGGAATCGCCCTAAGTACACATTACACAATTATTAACTACTAGCAACAGAGAACCCTGGCCGTCTTTTTACCTTATTTCACACTATCAGAACCCTGAGACTGAGATTTTGCTGTTTTTCTATCTAAAAATTCTCCCTGATCCAGTACCTATCCAAGAAGGCGCTTTTCTTATACTACCTTTTTATCTTTAGGGAAAATTAACAAAGTTCCTATACTCTCCTCTCATCCCAAAAAGGATGTTAAAGTAACAGTTTTAGAAATCAATTATATTTAATGAAATACAGTAAGGAACTTCCCACTCAGAACAAAGTCTAGAAATCTTTAACGTGACATAATATACAAAAGTCTAATTTTGAGACTTTGGAAGTTTATTGAAGTTTAAATGTTAACACGACAAAGCTAAGTCGATGTTTGAAAACCTTCGAATTTCTTAGGAAAAGATACCAGTGTGTATAGCAAGGAATTCTGTGATGATGAAGAAAAAAAGAGGTTGTTTCATAAACTTGAGAAGACTCCTGTGACAAGTATCAGTTCATGTGTCAGCATCACAACCCTGTGTGCACAGAGCTTTCTCCTTGTACAGGTCATGAGGCTCCTTTTTGCAGATTCACCAATCTACAAATGGACCTCAGGAAGCAGGGAAGATTCCATTTCAATTACCTTTGCCAAACTTGGCTGTCAAGTATTTTGGAGGATGAGTGCAACACCTAATTTTCCCTAAGAAAAGAAAACTTCTGGGCAGACAACAGGTGTCTTTCATGGTCAGTTACTCTAGTAAGGAATTTGCTGTGCTAAGGAAAACAAGAATAAAAATGAGGACTGAATGACACTGCTTGATAAACAGACTATAAAAAGTAGATATTGCTTAAAAATGAGGATTGAGTGATACTGCTTAAAAACAGAAGTAAATGAAAGAGTAACACCGTACACTAGTCAAAGCACTTGACTAGAAGCCATGAAACTTTCACTCAAGTCCCAATTCCACACTAACCAACTGTGAGACCCTTCCCGGGATCAGAAGTTTCTCATTGGCCAAGAACTTAAAGATCCCTTAGATGACATCTTACAGAATAGAAATTCTAAAATGGTGTACATGAAATTTAAATTGTAAATTTTTAGAACTAATGTTTATGGTTCACTTAAGTTCTTTAGGCAGCATAGTCATAGCATATCCATGGGATATATATAGTCATAATCATGCTTTCCATATGTTTTTCTTAAAAACACTGCAAATGCAGTCTTATAATACATGCACACTATACAATGTTAGAACTACTTTCCAAAAGAATCTGGAGCTAGAAGGTTGTATTTCTTACTTAATATGGTAATATCATCATGTATCTTCTTTTATTTTTAATGATAAAATTTATATCATCAGCTGCTCCACCACCACCACCACCAATTGCAGAAAACTGGTAAAGAATAAAGGAATGGATTGGGGGGTTGGGGGGGAGATTTTCTAAATCACCCACAATCCCATAACCCAGAAATAATGTCAATATTATTAACATAAAACATGTTATATATTAACATAAAAAATATGTTAATATTTTGGCATATTTCCTTTTAGTCTTTTGTCCTACACCTTTTTTCTATAGTTGAGATCAAACTATAAATGTGTGTGTATGTGTGTGTGTGTTTTTCATTAAATCTTTCCATGAAATGAAAAGTTCTCCCTAAACATTACATTTCATGGTACAGATTTTATTATATAGATATATCATAACTGACTGAAATCATACCCCTTCTATTTTGTATTGATGTTGTTTCCAGTTTTCCACTCTCAAGAATAATATGATTAGCTTTGTGTATAAATTTTTGTTCATATCTTTATTTCCCTAATTCAGATCTCCAGAAATGTAATTCCTAAATCAAACAATAGCTTGTGTAAACCCCAGAAAGCTCATGTTCCAAAAACCAGATGACTTACGGCTTTTTTCCACAAACACTTTGCCTACAGGTTGGCTAATTCCAGTGGGTGCAGTGAATACAGACTGTTGTTCTGGGCCGCTTTGCTCATCAGTAATTATGTCTTCATCTTCGACGCCTAGTTCAGTGGCATACTGTAATTCTGCTGGCTGGGTTTTCCTGCAATCAGGAAGAATGTAAGAAAAATGGATTGTTATTGAATTTTACAGACTCACCTACAGAGATTTCTGTAAAAGAGCCCTGCACCCGGGAGTTGAGAGATTTGGTTTTTACTTAAATGGATCTGTTCTTTACTGTTATGCGCACCAAGTCACATACATTTTTTGTGGGCCTCAGTTTTTGCATCTGGAAAATGAAGTGACTGAATTAGACTTATAAGGTTCTTTCCAAACTTAAAACAGGATTCTACATAAACATTGATCACAATTTATAGGGTTATTTTTAAATACAAACAACAGTGTTATATAACTTCCAGTATACTTCTCTAAAGTATGCCGTTCTATTTTATCCACAAATTTTCTACACTAAAATACACATTTTTATTGATTGCTGAAAGTCATAACCTGAATTCTATTAATATGAGAAAATATATCACAATAGCCTACCTTATTAATATTACCTTCAAATTTCAGTATCTTTTGTATTTAATTTTTGCTACTTGATGTTCCTCTTTTTTAGAAATAGCTTTTAGGGTCTTTAATTTCAGTACAGTATTTCACTTCTTTGGTTGTTTACTCTTTCCAAATTTATCATTAGTTGGTTTAACTGATATTTTTGTAATCCCACTTATCTTAGAGTGTTTAATAAGACTTAATCAACAGGCACCTCTGAATTAAGTAGCACAGTATCCCGGAAGAATATTTAGAAGGATAAATAAATTCTTACTTTGTCTTCCTTCGAGGTTTTTGAATAACTGTCTCCTCAGCTGGCTCCACATCAATACCATTTTCATTTCGTAATAAAGACGAACTAGACGTCTTCTTTTGGGTTAAGGAAGTCTCCAATTCTGAAAATAAAGTAGATTAAATTTTCAAATTACTATCATGTATAAAGAAAATATATAAAACTTTTATGACAAGATAACTAAAAATTTTAATTAGGCCAAAATTTTTTTTACCACTTTACTAATTTTTATAATTTGATACCTCGAAACACCAAAAATGGAAATTGTAATGCTAAACAGTTGGGAGAGCCCCAGATTACCCACAGTTCAGTGATTCACCCAAAGGACTCATGGGAATCAGAAGTCATTACACTCACAAGTCTTTACACTCAGTTACAATTTATTAGAGGGAAATGACATAAAGCAAAATCAGCAAAGGAAAAGGCACATGGAGCCAAGTCCAGAGGAAACTAGGTATAAACTTCCAAGAGTCCTCTACCAATGGAGTCACACAGGATGTGCTAATTCCTCCAGCAACAAGCTGATACCAGTGGAAGCTCACTTTCTCTACCAGGGAAGCTCATTGCAAACCCAGCACCCAAGGCTTTTATTGGCACCTGATCACACAGGCACCCCCTGCTGCACACATACCAAAGTTCCAGACTCCCAGAAGCAAAGCAGGTGTTCAGCATAAATCATATTGTGTACACAAATGCACAGTAAACTGCCCTTATGATTTAGGGAAGTTTTATATCAGTATAGGAACAATTTATCAGCCAAGTTCCAGAAGCCAGTGAAGAGGTGGCCTTGCAAGCAGGCTTTTCTAATGAGAGCAGTTTCAGGCCTGCTATGTTAACTCCTTCCTGAGCACAGGGTATCATATTTAGGTTAGTCAATGGAACCTTCTCATATGCTAGCTAAGTCCTCCGATCTGAAAATACTGGCAGAGGCTTCCTGGAATATCCTCAAAGCCCCCAGAATTCTATTTTAATAAAATACTTACAGCTCAAACTGGAAAAACAATAGAAGTAGAGCTTACCATAGTCACCCAGAACAAAACAAAAATAAAACAAAACTAAAAACCCAGATATCCTTAAAGCTATACCTACACAGGTGGGTGCATTCTGGAATGACAATAACAGGTGCTCTTTGACCCAACTTAGTTGGGTCTTGAATTTTCTAAAAATGGTCAACTCATTTCTGTAAATACATTTTTTCATAAATTGTGAAACTAGGTACTGGTAGCCATCTTGATTTTCACATTTGTATCCTAACTGAATTAACTAAGATGGTAATTTTGATTCAACTATATTAACTGCCAGTAATGAAATATATCATAAAACTATCTCAGCATCATTTCTCTTTTTCCTCTCTTCTGCCCAAGCACTGCAATATCCCACTTCAACTTGCCTCTAAAAACTGAGCTCCATTCTATGGACTTTCCAGTTTCTGCCCTCTCTTCCTATAATTTTTTCATCCAATCAGGACTCACTGTTTTCTCAGAGGATAAGTAACGGGTCAGGAAAATTATTTTGTAACAAATTATTCATCAGGGGCTGATGTTAGTAGGAAAGAGCTAATCTCCCAATCTTCATTCCTTCCCTTTACTTTACTCTTATGAAACCCACTGCCTTTCTTCTAATTACTATAAAAATCATAATGATTTTTGATGAATCATTGAGTATGAATCATTTTCATAATATATGAAAAATTAATAAAATATAAATGAAGAAAGGAAGATAATAAAAATCATCCCTAGGGGCACCTGGGTGGCTCAGTCAGTTAAGTGTCTGCCTTTGGCTCACAGCATGATCCCAGCGTCCTGGGATAGAGCCCTGAAGCAGGGAGCCTGCTTCTCCTTCTCCCTCTGCTGCTCCCCCTGCTTGTACTCTCTGTCAAATAAATCAATCTTTTTTTTTTTTTTAAGATTTTATTTATTTATTTGACAGAGAGAAACAGAGCCAGAGAGGGAACACAAGCAGGGGGAGTGAGAGAGGGAGAAGCAGGCTTCCCGCCAAGCAGGGAGCCCGATGTGGGACTCGATCCCGGGTCTCCGGGATCATGACCTGAGCCAAAGGCAGTCGCTTAACCAACTGAGCCACCCAGGCGCCCCTAAATCAATCTTTAAAAAAAAAAAAATCATCCCTAATTCTTCCTTCCAAAAAATCTAACACTGTCAACACTTTGCTATATCCTTTCATTGTTTTTACTACACACACACGCACATACATGTGTTCTGGATAAAACTGTGTCCCCTCTGAAAGATATGTTCTAGTCCTAACCTCCAGTCCCTGTGAATGAGACTTCATTTGGAAATAGGGTCTTTGAAGCTATAATCAATTCAGGGTGAGATCATGCTGGATTAGGACAGGCCTGAAATCCAATGACTTGTATCCCTATAAGAAGAGCAAAATAAGGGGCGCCTGGGTGGCTCAGCTGGTTAAGTGACCGCCTTCAGCTCAGGCCATGATCCTGGAGTCCCAGGATCAAGCCCCACATTGGGCTCCTTGCTCTGCGAGAAGCCTGCTTCTTCCTCTCTCACTCCCCTTGCTTGTGTTCCCTCTCTAGCTGTGTTTCTCTCTGTCAAATAAAATAAATCTTAAAAAAAAAAAAAAGAGCAAAATATGGGGGCACCTGGGCAGCACAGTTGGGTAAGCATCTGACTCTTTGACTCTTAGTTTCAGCTCAGGTCATGATCTCAAAGTCACAAAATTGAGCCTTGTGCATCAGACTTCATGCTCAACACGAAGTCCATAAAAGACTCTACTTCTCCCTCTGCCCCTTCCCCTGCACGTGTGTATGCACTCTCTCAAATAAATAAATCTTCGGGGAAAAAAAAAAACAAACAAGATATGGACACAGAAGCACGTGGAAAGATGTGAAGACAGAGGTACAAAATGGAATTATGCTGCCAACAAGCACCAGAAGTTAAAAGAAACAAGGATGGATTCTTTCCCAGAGCCTTCAGAGGGAGCGTGGCCCTATGGACACCTTGATTTCAGATTTCTTTCCTCCAGAACTGTCAGACAATAAATGTCTGTTGTTTTAAGTTACTCTGTTTATGATAATTTCTAATGGCAGCCCTGGGAAATTAATACAACATATTTTATAAAAATATGATTTTTTAAAAAAGTAGGATCCTTTGATATATACTATTACATGTGTGGATGATGACTCAACAATACATTACTTATGGTTTTCTACATCACTATTTCACCTTAACAATCCTTTTAACAGGTGCCTGGTTTCTATTAAATAGATAAAATATGATTTATTTAGCCAGTATCACTTTGTTAGCTATTATTGGTTATTACCGGTTCCTACTCTATAATGTTGCAGTTAACATCCTTTAATTATGGTAGCTATTATCATTACTTCTGTTCCTAAAAGTTCAGACAGGCTATACCAATTTATGCTCCTTGATCAGCAGTATACGAATGTACTCCTTTCTCATCAACACTTACCTAACACTTTTGAATTTTATATGCTGAAAAAACCATTGCCAATTGATGGTATTTTGTTTACCTTGTGAATAGTGCCTAGGACAATGTAAAACTCAATAAATGATGACTCTTCTTTCATTGTATCATTTTTAATACTAAATCTAGCCTTACCCCACTGACCTGAAATATCCATTTTATCATATACTAAATTTTTATACATAGCAAGATCTGAACTTTCTGTTTTAAACCTGAATTTGCATCCTTTCCTTCATAATATATGGACATACGACCAAAAGAGACCCTCTACAGTGTTCCTGACTTAAACTATTGGAGTTACTCTAATGATAAAAATTTTAATAAAGTAAAAAAAAAGGGATGTGGGTAAAGAAAAATGGGAACAGAGAAGTTTTTAATTATACCCCCAAAATCACAGCTACTATCACAACCTAACCTTGGTTTCTTCACATACCAAGAGGTAGCCTTGTCTTCTTCTGTCTCCTTTGAACAGGAGCTTCTTCTGGATGCTCTGTGGATTCTTTAGGTGGCGGCTCACTGCCCTGAGATGGCCTGTGATCAGCAGCTTGAATGAAGCCTTCCAAAGAAGCACTACCTACAGAAAAGGAGAGTAGGAAAACACAGAACAATCTGAGCAGAGATCATTGAGCCCTAAAAAGATGAAAAAAAGGTAACTGGAATGGTTCCTAAGTGATGAATAATTGTCCTTTGTTAACTCTTTGCCTGTAACTATACGAATTGGTCTTAACCCACACTTATATCACATTATAAATTATAATTTACTCAGTACTTGGTATATCAAATCAGTACTCAAAGTTTCTTTTTACTCTATCAGTACATACAAATCCAGATACTTTCACATCTTAAGACTTGTAAGAGGCAGCAGATAGAAAGGACCAGTTAGAACTGGTCAGGAGAGAGGGGAATTCCATTAACAGAAATCTGTGAGAGGTAAAAACTGATTTACTATTGAAGGTAATGATGAATTCTGAACACTCTGAGTTTAAGTTACTGACAGAACATCCAGGATTATTGGTGATAACTAAGACAGAAAGTTCATAGAATCTGCTCATTACAGAACCTCTAGGGGCACCTGGGAGGCTCAGTTGGTTAAGCAACTGCCTTCGGCTCAGGTCATGATCCCGGAGTCCAAGGATCGAGCCCCACATTGGGCTTCCTGCTCAGTGGGAAGCCTGCTTCTCCCTCTCTCAGTCCCTCTGCTTGTGTTCCCGCTCTAGCTGTATTTGTCAAATAAATAAATAAAATCTTAAAAAAAAAAAAACACAAAAAACCTCTAATACATGGATGATATGGCCCTCCCTTCAAACTCTTGCTCTAAAGAAAAACTTCTCTGACTGAAATGAGGAATCCAAGTACCTTGTGTCCAGTATCCCATTTAAAGGTCTGGAACCAATCACAGCCTAAGACAATTTATGTTGTCTATGGATAAAAGACCTCAAAGAGTCCATGAATGTTGTGGAAGTAAGAGTTTAAGTAGTACAATCCTTTATTCCATGAATCCTTCTAGACACTCTTCAGGTTGCCTACTGCCTTATTCCTCACTACC
>PITA01030209.1:0-16823 GCA_004023965.1 Spilogale gracilis | reverse complement strand
AAAAAAAAAAAAAAAAAAAAAAAAAAGAATTTAAAAAAAAAAAAAATCTTTAAAAAAAAATGTATCAAAACACATACCTGGACATTAACACACATATACACATATTTTCTTACTTTACTGGACATAACAAATGACATCAGTAATTCATGCTTATTAGAATAAATCAACACAAAATTATATAAAGAAAACATGCATTTTCTTTTTCTCACCTTTCAATGGGTGTATCCTTCCATACCTTTTCCTGTGTTAGGCAAATATATATAGAGATACAGCGTCACTTTTTAACATTATTTTACCGTGAACCCTTCTCTGCCAACAACATCCATTCCATTCAGTTATCAGCTCTAAATAAACAAGGAATTCTTTTATTATTAGCTTCTTTCATTGAGGGCTTACTATGTCCAAATCACTCTTACAAATACATTATTTAATTCCTTTTGAACCCTGTGAGGTAGGTGCTGTTATCACTAGCATTTTCCCTTTGAGAAAGTGGAGGCCTAGATAAAGTGAGTAATTTGTGAGAGTCACGCAGCTTAGGAAGTGGAAGAATGAGAAAACCAGGAGGTCTGATTCTACACTCTATGTTCCTAAATTCTGCGCTGTATCTCTTCACTCATTGCAGAATTGTCCATGAATGAATGGACAATAATTTACTCAATCATCCCCCTATTGATGGAGATTGAGAGGATTCCCTTTCCTTCCTCTCTTATTTGGTTACTGCCAACAATGTTGAAATAAACAACATTGAAATGTACATACTAATACTGTTTTTATCTGTTGAAAAAAATCCCATGTTAATTTCTTCCTGTGCTAGTTTGGGAGAACCCAACCAACTTTGGCAGTCTCGGCCCTGGCTCCAATGACCAGGTAGGCATTCTTGCTTCACCAGTTCCCCTGATTCCACCACATATCTCTTTAACACAGGGCTATTGGAGAGGCCTGTTTAAGTCAATGCAACTTAACATTTAGAAACAAGAGGAAGTGAACTGTAAGGGATTATCTTCTCCTAGATGTGTCGGATGGAATCACACAGCCTGGATTTATGAAGCGGAATGAAATATTTGTTTTGATTGCTCACTGATTAGGAATACACTCTAATGCACAATCTTGACAGACACCGAGGGCAACTACCCTTACTTTAAGAATCTGGGTCAGGTTTGCCCAACTTCTTCTAATGCAGTAGTTTCATTTCATTAAAGGATTATGCAAAGAAACCTCAGTTGGGTCTACACAATTGGCTGCTTCGTCTTTGGCTTTTAATACTGCAGGACCCCAGCAGTCGTCAGCATTACTGTCCATTGATTTGTAATGTCTTCTTTCTCGTTGTTTAGTATAGAGTTGGAAAAGTGCTTAGCTGGGGAGTTTATGAAAAATGGACCTACTGTATGAAAAGTGGACATATAATTTAATATTAAAATAATTCATTAAGATATTTGAGGTATCAGACTAACTCCCATATTTGGAGATGCTTAAAGAAGGAAATGGTTAAAAATCTCAAGAGGTATGTTTAAAAATTTTAATCTAGAAGCATTGCCAGGCAGGTATTTATCAACAGAGTGCTAAAATGCACTAGCATATGAAATTGAACAGCGAGGCAGGTTTGATTATTTTAAAGTAAATATCCAGTGAAATGCAGAGAAGGAAGTAGTAAGCATGAGTAGTGTATTTCTGTGTGGGGTAAGGGGTGGGGCTGGATAAGGATGTGGTCTCCTTTAATTTTTTTTTTTTTAAGAACCATGTAGGCTTGGGTGCCTCAGTGGCTCAGTTGTTAAGCGTCTGCCTTCAGCTCAGGTCATGGTCCCAGAATCCTGGGATCGAGCCCCGAATCGGGTTCCCTGCTCATCAGGAGGCCTGCTTCTCCCTCTCTCGCTCCCCCTGCTTGTGTTCCCTCTCTAGCTGTGTTTTTCTCTGTCAAATAAATAAATAAAATCCTTAAAAAAAACCAAACAAACCCCAAACCATGTAGGCTTTAGGGTAACCAATAGTTAGTCCATACAGTATTGTTTGAAAGAAATGCATTCAGGACCTTAAAAATTGATGTTCGTGGGGCTCCTGGGTGCTCAGTTCGTTGAGCCTTCAATTCCTGGTTTCTGCTCAAGTCATGATCTCAGGGTCATGAGATTGAGCCCCGCGTCTGGCTCTGCGCTCAGCTTAAGATTCTCTCTCTCCCTCTCCCTCTGCCCCTCCCCTCCCTTTAAAATAAATAAATAATAAATAAATAAATAAATCTTTAAAAAAAAATGGATGTTTGCCTAGGTAAGAGCTTCTGCTTCAAAAGTAAAGCCTCATGTCATCTCTGTCCTGAAGCGTTCATTTGTCTTTCCCTCCTTCACAGCTTTCTCCCTTTTCTTCTTGCATTTCTGTGGATGTAGGCGAAAGACACAGGAGCATTTAGGTAGGAAGCCTCACCCTGAAGCAGGCCTCAATCCATCTGGGAAATGCGGCAGCATGGGAAATGCGGCAGATATTTTCGGCATCCCACATTTTCTTGAACACCGCTCTTCCCCAGCGAGAGCCTGTTCCTACACCCATGGTACTGATTAAGATGCTAATTTCACCAGCAGAGCTCTGCTTCAGAACTCTACACTCATTAGCAAAAGCACAGGTGAGGACCAAGATATGAATACCTGAGTGCTCCTAGCAGGGTCCCTGTAGTGTGTGGGCTTTCACTCCAAGAATGGGGGTTCCTGATTAGGATAACTGACTACCCCTTGAGTAAAGCTTAAACCAATGAACACGTTATTGTGTTCCATCCTCTGTACTGAAGATTTTTAAGTAAATCATAGACATTTAACTGTGAAGGACCTAGGCACGCCTTTAAATTCAACTCTTCTCCATCTGATTTCTATTTCTCTGTGCTCATTCAGATTTTGTCTTTGGCCACATACTTAGTTCCATTTCTGGCTCACTTCCTGCCCCAGGCTGGCTCATGATGACAGTTCTCTTTCTATACCTAAGTGTACAGAAAAGGATCGTTACTGTTTGTTTTTTTTTTTTTTTAATTTTATTTATTTATTTGACAGAGAGAAACACAACTAGAGAGGGAACACAGAACACAAGCAGGGGGAGTGAGAGAGGGTGAAGCAGGCCTACCGCCAAGCAGGAGCCTGATGTGAGGGGGTGGGGCTGGGGGGTGGAGCTTAATCCTGGGATTCCGATTCTGGGACTCGATCCTGGGACTCTGGGATCATGACCTGAGCTGAAGGCAGACGCTGTATGACTGAGCCACCCAGGTGCCCCAAGATCTTTGCTGTTTTCAGTGACTACTGAGGTTCCCTTATTTACCTTTGCCATTGTGCTAGGTGCAATGTTTTGGCCTTAAAGATATAAAGCTCTGCCAGAAGAGGAAAAAAGTGGTCAATTTCTCCCTGGTGTGGAATGCTTTACACTTTAGTCCTTCTGTGCTCTGCTTCCTTTTAGCTGTCAAGTGCAGGGTTTGGACTTTTCCCATGAGCTCTGAGACTCTGAGATGGTCTTCCTTGACCTCCTAGTTAAACTGGAGGCTAAGTCTGCAGCAGCCTATGAGGCAGAGCTGTGGAACAGGGTCTGCATGTTAAAGGGCTTGCTGATTGGGTGTACGTCTCTTCCCTTAGAACGATGTATCAAAGAATACTGGGCTTTGCTATTTGGTAACCCAGCGAGCCCTGCTCCTGTAAAGACTAATGTTTGTGTGTGGTGATAGTGCCAAGATTCTGCCCTAGGTAGGGCGTCCTTTAGATCAGGGGGTGCATCAGAGGAAGAATTTGTGGGATTGAACTGCCTTCCCTCAATTTTTGTGCAATCATTGACGAAAAACACATGAAGAGTGTCATAATCTTCCTACGTTTGCTTTTCAATTGAGTTCTGCCCTCGGTGTAGGTTGCATGATTTGTTCAAGGCAGTGGACCTGCCTCTGAATATTGAGATTTGTCTGAGAAGGAATAATGGACTGGTGTTGGTGTCCGTAGTTACTCTCAATTTCAATATTATTTTATATATTTTTTGTTTTAATGTTCATTTCTTCTTTAATGGTAGTTATTCTTCATTACACAGAAATTCAATATAGTGAAACATAAAAGAAGAACTTATAGGTATACGTATCTTTTCAATATATGGTACCTGAATTGCCCATCTCTTGGCTGATACTCTAATAAAAGGACTTTGTTATTTGTTTATTTGTCGCTGTATTTCACTGATGGTTTTTCTCTGTCTGATCTCTCTTCTGCAGTTCCCATGGTTTTGTTCATCTCCAAAAGGGAATTTAGGCAATGTGCTTGGGTACTTCCTGAGCCTTCTATTCCCTGGCACATATGGAGAGGAAGGACTAGCAGAAGCTGGCTGCTTTTTCAGCCCAGTTTCTTTTTCCTGGATAGTTTAGTTTTAGTTCAATTCTTTGCTTTTCCTTTAAGCCATCAAGTCATTAGGTCAAGCAAAGAGAAAATCAAGCACACTTCCAGTCATATTTTATTATTCTCAATTTATTGGAAAGTAAAAATTTAAGGACATAATATTATATTTTTTCATCGTCTTAAAGTGGGATTTTTATTGTGTTTTTTTTTTCTCTCTCCCTACCTCCTACCATCATCCTTTGGACTAAGATACCTTTCAGTGCCTCTTCTTGTGACTCCGAAGAAATTTCATGATGTGGTAATTCTTTAAGTTCGTGTTTGGTCAGTCTGTTTCCTTTTTCAGAGCCGCTCTTCAGCTTTCCCCACCTTGCTCTGTGCCCCGGCCCTTGGACAACTTCAGCAGGCTGCCTCATCCTCGGGCTCTAGGGTGCTTTGGCCAGTGGGAGCATTGGTGGGGATTAGAGGGTGGGAGGAGGCGGGGTCCTATAATGTCCAGTGCACTGGCTGCATTTCCGGATGGACTTATGTTTCTGTAAACTATCCCTCTCCACACCTCTTCTCCATTTCTAAATTCCAGAGCCTCCTTGCCCTTTCAGACTTATGGGTATTAATAGGGACTAACAATAACCAATTGCATTGTTCCTTGACGTTCCTTGCCTCCTGCCCACCCCATTGCATACAGGCCCTTTGTTAAAGTTTCCTCAAGTTACTGCATTGGAATGTACCATCTGTGTCTTGCTGCAGCCCTGACGGATAGAATAATAAAACAAATGCCTATGTTATTGGGAGGAGTATGGTATAGTGGTTATCTTCCATTTGGCATGAGACTGCTTAGGGTTTGAATACATTCCCATCATTTGTTAACTGGAAATGGGGATAATTTAATCACCAAGAGCCTCAGCTTTCTCAAAGTTAAAGCAGGATGGAGTGTCTGTGTGGCACGGTGAGCTAAGTAACCGACTCTTGGTTTTGGCTCAGGTCTGACCTCACGGTTGTAAGATCGAGCCCTGTGTCAGGCTCAGTGCTGAGTCTGCTTAGGACTCTCCCTCTCTAAAATAAATAAATCCTTAAAAAGCAGTAAGGTGGGGATAATATTACCTATTTCACAGAATTGTTATAAGAATATGTATGAGTGTTCAAAAATGTTATCTAATTAGTTTAAATTAATACAAACATATATGTATATATAGTGTATTAGTTTCCTCTCAACGCTGAATAACTTCCTCACTGGTGAGGTGAGCAGTTACATAGCAGTGGTTTTTAGTTCCCCTACACTTTGTGCTGCTGATCTTCGAGTTTCAAGTTATGTGGACCTCCTCTTCCTTTGTGCCCCCTAAGCTCCTGCTTATCCAAATGGCACTTAGCCTCCCACAGATAGCTCTGGCCGCTCTCATAATCTTACCTCAAATCTGTGGAATTTTCCAATACCTCTTCTTCAAATGGTGAATGCTAGCCACAGGGGGTCTCCAGTAAAGTGAAAATCTTCTGCAGGTGGGCGGGTGGGCGTCTTAGCTCTGAGCTGTAGGCTGCTGACTGCTCAGGTGCGATGCGTCCTTGGGTAATCCAACTGCTTTATAGGATACTGTTTTTTGTTTCTGCCTGCTTTAAACTATATCTCTCAAATGTTATGAGAGCACTGGCTAAGCCTAGAGAGGTGTTGCAAGGATTAGCTAATTGATTATTTTAAATGCTTTGAAGCTGGCAGAGACTTTTGTAGGAAGGACAGGCTAAATGATTTTTGCAGGCTCAGTGGGCATACAAAGTGCACCAAATGACTCTTCTAATTTGTTCTGGTGTCCAGTAGGACTTGCTTATTGTGTCACATGTCCCATTAAAATGAGTTATATGTGTTATTGCATTTAAAACATGACCTGGGAAAAGGTTCTAAGAGAAGAAGAGGTGTTTGGAAAATACATAAAGCTTTTGTCAAATGGAGTTGCAGTTACTGAAACCACCTGAGTTCTCCGGACTGGAGAGAAGCCCTGCGGAGGGTCTGCTGTGGTTCGGGGTGGGTGTGGTCATCGTGGTGTCCAGCCTTGAAGGCCGGGAGAGGACACAGACCCCCAGAGGGACCCTTCACAGGGTGCCACAGGGGCCAGCATGGATGAATATATAAGGCACAGAAGGACAAAACCAAGTGGCAATTAGCTCACTCTGGGGGAAATTAGGAAAGATTCATTCAGAAAGAGGCTTGAGTTGGTTTTTAAGGGTAAGAGAAGTTTGCTGCATCGCCCGAGTGAGGGCATTGCAGACAGAGGGAAGAGCTTGTGAAAAGCCTCTCTTTCTCTCTGGGTTTTATTCAAACATCTGCAAGAGTTTATACTGCCTCTATATCTAGCTCAATCTTATTCTTTTTTTTTTTTTTGATGATGTTACTTTATTTTTACTTATTAATTTTTATTTTTTCCATTACCCAGCAACCCTGTCTTTCTCCCTGCCCCCCCAACAGTTTGTTTCCTAAGATTAAGAGTCTTTTATGGTTTGTCTCCCTCCTTGGTCCCATCTTGTTTCATTTTTTCCCTCCCTACCCTCCACGACCCCCACACCTTGCCTCTCAAAATCTTCATATCAGAGAGATCATATGATAATTGTCTTTCTCTGATTGATTTATTTTGCTCAACATTATACCCTCCAGTTCCATCCACGTCGTTACAAATGGCAGGATTTCATTCTCTTTGATGGCTGCATAGTATTCCATTGTATATATACACCACATCTTCTTTATCCATTCATCTGTTGATGGACATCTAAGGACATCTAGTTTGGCTATTGTGGACATTGCTGCTATAAACATTCGAGTGCATGTCACCCCTTTGGATCACTACATTTGCATCTTTAGGGTAAATACCCAGTAGTGCTGGATCGTAGGGTTAGCTCTATCTTATTCTTTGTACCTAGTAGATACTCAGTTAATACTTGTAAATGGAGAGTAGTGGATTGTAGGATATTAGGCAGTGATTTCAATTCTAATCATTAGGATTTTCTTTAGTTTTTGAAGTTTCTATAATAAACATGTCTTTTTTAGGTAGAAAGAGTACACTAGAATATTCCAGGAATGGCTGTTAGAGTCTGTGGCTACATTGTCATGGTCAAGAGCTCACTGAACTTTGGGCTTGGGGGACAGCTAACCTGGTAGGGCACAGGTCTGAGACTTGGGTGGGGGTGGATTATCAGTGGGGATGAGACTGGAATGCTAGGTTGGGGCTCAGGAATTCAGACTTTATGTTGTAGACAACGGGAAACTGTCAATTTTATGAGGCAGGGAAATGCTGTATTAAGATTCCTCTGGCGGGCGCCTGGATGGCTCAGAGGGGTAAGCCTCTGCCTTGGGCTCAGGTCATGATCTCAGGGTCCTGGGATCGAGGCCCATATAGGGCTCTCTGCTCGGGGGGGAGCCTGCTTCCCCCTCTCTCTCTGCCTGCCTCTCTGCCTACTTGTAATCTCTCTCTGTCAAATAAATAAATAAAATTAAAAAAAAAAAAAGATTTCTCTGGCAATCACTAAAGAGCACAAGCTGGCTCAGGAGAGATTGGAGGGAAAGGGACCAGTTGTGACACCATTATAATCCAGGTGGAAAGTATTGGAAGTTCCATGTTTGGGTGGGGTTGGGGAGAAGATTATGAGTTTGGTTTTAGACAGGATAAGTTTGAGGTGTCTGTAGGAAGGCCAGTTGTTTGGCACCTACCTTCAGGGAGGAGTTGGCACCTAAATTATTCCTGATTTCCAGAGACCTCAGAGACCTGGAGGAGACCAGACCTCCTCAGGGAGGCAGTGAGGAACATGCACAGTGGGGTCAGAAGGCAAGAGGCACACAGAATAAAGTGGTGCTGTACAAATCACGAGAAAAGGGGGAGAAGGTGGTCCAGAAATGAGCAAACTATCTAGTCTGGATATTATCCTTTCTCCATACATTCCTCTTCCTCCCTGTCTCAGGTTTCTGCTCAAAACATATCTCTTCAGAGCTGCCTTCTTGACCACCTACCGGAAACAGCATCCTCCTTCTCCCCACACCACCTCCCAGAGCCCTGCTTTATAAGGCAGGTTTTGCTATGATTCAGGCCTGATGAGAACAACAGATCAGGAGACGATTGCGACTAACAGGGGTTCCCAAGAAGAGGGGTCCCGCCATGTCCTGCAGGGCCACACGGGAAGCCCCAGGGTCAGTCAGGGGGCATAGGGAGTGGGGGAAACATGGGCAGGAGCCTTAGCTGTGGTTTCCATGGCAAGGAAGAGGAAAGGCAGGATAGGCAGATTTAGGATTGGCCAGTTTGAGTAATTTGGGTGAGCTGTCGACATTGGGGCTATCCCTAGTTGTCTGGTATCTGGCCGTGGGGTAATTGATTAGGGCAGGGGTGGTGACCCAAGTTAGGTGGTTGGAATATGGGCTTGAACTGGTTGGTCTGCATATGAGAGATTCACAGGAAGGCAGGTTATTTGTATCTATTTTCTTATTTAGGTTGTTTCACATTTAGGTTTAGGTTATTTAGTATTTAGTATAGGAATTGGTTATCTGGGAAAGGGGTAATTTCCTTAGAGTCAGCAAGACCTGGGGTTGGGGGTGGGGCTGGAAAGGGAAAATCGGGTGGGGAAGAAGGGGGGGTGACTGGTTGGCTAGTTGGTACAGCATGTGACTCTTGATCTTGAGGTCGTGAGTTTGATCCCCATGTTAGGGGTAGCATTTACTTAAAAAACAAACAAAAACCACAGCAGAATAAAAACACAGGCTAATACAAGCGCTGTCTGACATTATATGGCATGTTTATTTGTTTGTGGAGCAATGCCAGGGCTGGGACAAGGGTGAGACGAGTGCGGCATGCGCCTTGGACACAAAGTGAAAGAGGGGATGCCAAAAACACTCAGTAATCCAAGTAAATCATGTGTTAATATTTTTAAAAAATCAAAACGAATGCAAGAATGTACAGATGAACAAAATAACAACATTTTAAGTAAAGACATGATCCGTAACAGTGCTGTGCTGAGCCATAATGGAACCTGAGAAAAAGGACAGATCAGTAATATGGGTCCTTTTTGATTTTTAAAACTACTGCTTTCAAATTATTAGGCCTTAAAAAGGAAAGAAATCCTGACACATTGCTACAACATGGATGAGCCTTGAGGCAAAATGAAATAAGCTGATCATAAAAGACAAATATTATATTTTTCCATTTACATTAAATATTTAGAGTAAGAATAGTTGAAATCGGAGACAGAGAGTAGAATGGTGATTGCCAGGCTGGGGGAACATGGTAACAGGAAGTGATTGTTCAATGAGCGTGGAGTGTCAGCGGGGAAGGGGAAGAAGCTCTAGAGATGGGTCGTGGTGATGGTGAAACGCTGTGAACACATTTAGTACTGCTAAATGGACAAGATGGTAGATGTTATGTGTATTTTATTACAGTTTTAAAAAAAAAGGAAAAGAGCCAGTATTGCCTTAAAATATCGCTTATCTAGATCACTGAGGTTTTTTGGCTGCCCTTCACATTTTGCACTCGCCTCACCCATGTGCTGGCTCTGAGGAGCACTGCAGGGTGAACTGGGCATACAGAGGAAGGCAGGGAAGGGAATCAGGAGCTAAGCCTTGGCTGTCCTCCTTCAGAGGACATGCACCTTTTCCATTTACTCCTCTAGGACCATTTAGTTTAAGTGAGAGGAGGAACTGTATTAGTTAAGAATGTTTTTGACTGTGGATCACAGAACACTATGGCTTAAGCAAATAATGGCTTATTTTTCTGACACTTGAAAAAAATCTGGATGTGACCACTGCTGGGGTTGGTTCAGCAGTAGTGTGGTTGGATCTAAGAGCTCTCTGGTTTTTGTTTGTTTGCTTGTTTATTTTAGGGGAAGGAGTAGCACCATATGCATCTGTCCTTTCCATCAAGGAAGAGCAAACATTTTCAAAAACATACCTTCCAGTATTTTTTTTTTCTTTTTTAAAAGATTTTATTTATTTGTTTATTTGACAGAGAGAAACACAGCTAAAGAGGGAACATAAACAGGGGGAGTGAGAGAGGGAAAAGCAAGCCTCCCGCCAAGCAGGGAGCCCAATGTGGGTCTCAATCCCAGGACCGAAGGCAGATGCTTAATGACTGAGCCATCTGGGTGCCTCCTTCCAATAATTTCTTAAGCCTTGATGCTGCTTAATCCTGAGTAGAATGGCCTCCTCTGCAAAGGGGGCTGAGAAAGCAAGGGACAACCGTTAAGACTGACTAGGACCAATCCTGATCCATTGCCTGTGTCTGCACAAGATTGGAATTCTGTTAGCAAGGAAGCAAGAAGGGAAATGAACATTGTATAGGTAGTTAACACAGGGTCCTTGCCTAGTGACATCTTTCCACAGAAACAAGGTGTTGGTACATTGGCATATTTACATATTTTTCCTCTTGCAAATATAGTAAGCATTTTTTTTTCACTATACTTTGTGATGTCTAGTCCAGTGGTTTTTATGAGCTTGAAGCCCTGTGCTATTAAAAGATAAGCCTATGGTACTGCTGGGGGATACATTCCTTCAACCGTGAGGACTGATTCACACAGAAGCATTAAAAACATAGCCCCTTTTCTTTTTAAATGACAGGATTGGCTGTGTGTTTAATCCTTTACTCCTGTTGGGCATCCTGTCCAGTGTCCTCACCTCATCACTGGAGACAGATGACTTTCCTGGGGTGGAGAGCCAGGGAAACAGATCATTACATTTTTCTCTTCAACTATATACTGGATAAGCAATCCACTATTTATTGATTTAGAAAAATTCTTGTCTTGGATTTGAGATCCAGTTGATGGGATAGAGGTGTCTTAAGTTCTTATAAGATCCCATTAAAAAACAGTTTACAGAGGCACCTGGGTGGCTCAGTCATTAAGCATCTGCCTTTGGCTCAGGTCATTGTTCCTGGGGTCCTGGGCTTGAACCCCAAGTCGGGCTCCCTTCTCAGCAAGAAGCCTGCTTCTCCCTTTCCCACTCCCCCCGCTTGTATTCACTCTCTCTCTGTCAAATAAATAAATAAAATCTTAAAAAAAAAAAAAGAACAGATTATACAAATTCCATGGTCTAACAGTTCCAAGGTCAGTCCCATATCCAGTTAATCCCCCCAAAATAATGGAAGAAATAAATTCACTAGAACTGGAAGGAAAAAAGGATTGGGGAAAACATCGTGAAGAAGTTAATGGGTACGTTGAGAGATGTGTGCAGGAAAAGAGGGCCCTGCCTGGGTGATTGTGGAAGGAAGGGTCGATGTTGATGATGGGGAAGGACCTTGGGTCTCCATATCAGTGTTGATTGCCCCTTGCTTCTCCACCTTTTTCCCCCTCTGCCTTCTGGAGTCACAGTAGATCCAGAGTCTCCATTCCTGGTTCCCATGGTTGCCTTCTCTAAGAAGTTTGCAGGGGAGGCTCTTCATTTTTTTTATATATATATCAGAGCTGTAAGAGGTACCATGTTTTACTACAGATCCCTAAAGCCAGAAGGGCCCCAATAAAGCAAGTCTAGAACTTCCTGGTTTCTCCTGTGAAAGATTCCTACAGAGATGGACAATGTCTTTAGATGAATAAAGACGATTTGGCAGGGCTGATCCTAACTACATTTATTGTAAACTGAACTTGAAAGCCCCGGTAAATCCATAAATGCATACAGTAGCTTTCTAGGCAATGTACAAAGAAAGAGACCGAGACCTAGCTTCTGTATACTTAAAATGTAGCAGGAAAAATGAAGTGTAGAATAATCACAGGAGTGGCTGTTTCCAGTTCTTGTATACAGTGTGCACACTTTATGTTGCTGTTATTTTTCTTATTGGGTGGGAGAAATGGAATGACCATCTCTCACCCATTCTGCAGTGACAACCTCAGAAAGCCTTGCCTCTTACTCTGAGCCTTTCCTTGCTTCCATTGACCTTCCACTTAAGAAATCAGCCAACTTGGAGACCCATCTATAAGCCATAAAAAAAAGGATGCTCACTTTCTCTAACCAACCACTATTTCAGAATTTGTGTTTTCTCTTGCTTTAGTAATTCAATACAACTCAAGATGAAAGCTTGCTTATATCCTTACCAGGGCTTTTCTACATAGATAAATTTAAAAAATGGGTCTTTTGAGGGTCTGGAGGAAGCTTGTGGTTGAGGTTGAAGACCGAGCAGCAAACCCACTGAGGTTCATATTCAGTCTGGATCCGCTGACCAGGCACCGTGGAGGGGTACTTTTGCAGTTCTAGCCTCCCTCCAGCGAGGTACCTACTTCTCCAGGTTCTCCCCAGTGTCCCCAAGGGAGCTTCTTCCAGGATCTTTTTTATAGAGTTTTACAATTCCTTAAAGAAATACCTTGATGGAAGGCCTGGCTGCCAAGGTTCTCTGAGCTACAGAGGACACTTACATATCCGGGGATTGTTCCTACAGATGCCAAGAATCCGAGCTCCGCAAATACCCCTGTAGCAGGTAAGTCGCCTACAAAATGGGTAATTTTTCCCCTGGCTGGGGCAGTTGCTGAATGAGTTTCAGGATTCCTTTCCCCACTGCTTTCATATAGAGCATATTGTGGACTCTTCTGAGTCCTAGATCCACATTCGTGGCCAAATTTAACATTCTCCCCTTTAATGTATCCAAAATTCCCATGGGAATGCCAGCCTTGTTCTGATACCTCTGAGGAACCCCCGGAGGATTTCAAATCCACCTTGCTCCAAGGTGTCATTTGTTTATCTCGCTGTATTTACTCTGATGCCACAAGACGGCACCTTTCCCATCCGGTGGCAACTGTTCTGGCCACGGTGGCAATGTTCCTTTTGTGGAACTCTTGAGAGTGGCTCTCACGTGGCCGGTGTCCACTGAAGGCACTGTTGAAGCCGTTGCCTGTGTCGCGGATGCCAGTGGCCGGCAGGTAGTGGGGCCCTGCTGTCCGTCCCAGGAGTGCTGGCGCCCCAACGTGGAGATGTCTTGTTTCAGAGATTACAACCGTGGCTTTTTTCTCCCCAAGCACCCTTCCTTTTTAAGCCAAGCTGAAGTACAGAATGAATCAAGAGAGAAGAGTCAGGATCCCTTGAAACATAAAAATGTACAAGAGAAATGTTAAGAAGAGGTCAATAGGCATTATGAAAGGTCTGGTTGTTTTTATAATCATTGTGTTTATAATATTAAAAACTTACCAGAGTTTATGGTTTTAAAAATTTTATTTTATACTGTGGTTCAATGCTAAAGCCAGTGTGTAAAAAAATTCGAACATATCCAGAGTCACTCTGGAAATTCCCTGAAGTTGTTCCTAGACTAAGTATATGTGGCCATATTTACACGCCACTGAAGACTGATATATTATCTTTCGATCAATTGGACACAGTTGGTTTTCCCACTGGCACTGAAAGAAACCATTATTTCTTTGATTGCAAAAAGTACTTGACTTGGGTTTAGGGGCCATGTTGTATCAGAACTATAAATCCTTACTATAATCCTATGGAATTCAGCAAGATATTCATGCTATGAGAGGTTAAACACTGAAGTGGACTAAGGGGAAAATATGGCTTTCATTATACCAGTTTTTAAACAAGGGAAGCGGAGACACAGGGAGGTCAGGTGACTTACAGTTCGAGAGAGGCAGAGCTGGGATTAGAACTCAGGGAGTCTGGCTTTAGTGTTCTTGCTCTTAATCGCCTTACTTTTACACTTCTAACCATGACGGCACAATTTAAGTGATCTTTTTCACTCTGGGCAGGGTGAAATTTATCACTTTAAATGTTTTTGATGATGTAACTCCGTTGTACTTTCTTGTTGTAGCAAAAATTCAAGCTGTACTGAAAGGCATAATGTATATAAAGAGATGATGTCCTGTGCTCTTGCCCTTAGGTACAACAAATGTTAACAGTCTGTGCAACAGTCCATCCCCCAGGATCTCTTTACACACACCCCCTCACTGAATTTCTTTTATGCATGCAGTCACACGCATATTTTTTGAAACACATACTTTAGTTTAATTTCCTTTTCTACTTACAGTGCCGTAGACATCTTTCTATGACAGAATACAGATCTCCACCTCCTCCTCTCAAAGGGCTCCTTTAGTAGGTGTCTATTATTCCACTTCACGAATAATCCATAATCTATGTTTGTGTATTCCCTTCCTGTTGGATATTCAGGTTTTGAAAATTTTTTGCCAGGTTCTCACGATTATAAACTTTGTGGCAAACATGTTTGTGTGTTCTCTTAGTATTTTGTGGGTTTATTTTTTAGTTTTAAATCTTTAATCCACATGGAACTTATTTTGTGCAAGAGGTGAGGTGGGGATTATAGTGATTTCTTGACTTTCCTCATTCAGATGATTACCCACCTGAAGAGATTCAGTCTCCAGGCACCCAAGTAAACACATTGCATCTGTTACAGAAATACATTAAAAATTGTAATAAGGGGGCATCTCTATGGTGGGAAATAGTTGGCAGCGTGTTGAGGAGAGGTAACAGAAGCAGCAGGCTCTGCCGGTATGGACCAGAGCAGGGAGCTTGGCTTTCCTTTGGAATGCTGCATTTTAATTAGCAATATTATTCCCAGATGTTTAGCTGCAACAAAGGGGGGGGGATTAAAGACCCCTGCTTGCTCATCATCATTCAGAGCTTGCACATCAGAGTGTCTAATTAGATCTTCTTTCTCTTGAAAGGTCAGCTAATAAAATTGTCATGTTGTGTCATTCAAGGTGTCGAAGTTGCTCTACTATAAGCTTGGTGGATTTTTTTTAAACTGAAAAAATTGCCTGTTCATGTCTAGTGTCTTTTAGCCATCTTTGCCAGACTGAGATTCTGGCAGGCCAGCATACAAAAGATCTGGGAACTCTTTCGGCCACTTAGAACAATTCTTGTCCTTGCTATTATTTTTCTTTATCACTTTAGACACTATGTTGCCAAGGACCTCTGTAGCAAAAGCAGTTTGGTATATTTTCCTACTCCCAAAGAAAACAGTATTCAGTTTTGTTTGGGACTTGGCTTCTATAATTGAAATTATTTGAAATTCTGCAATTTCAGTTAATTTCCATGGGGGCATAAACACCCCAAATAAGCTGTGTTCTTTTGGAAATATTATCACACAGAAATTAATGGAGGTAGATTGTCTCAATTTTGTTACTTGGCTGTACGTGAAGTAAGTTAAGGCACTATCTTAATTCTTTTAAGCCACTAGGATCTTAATTAGAATTCTGTATGGGGTGACAAGTTCAGCGGGGGGAAATGTGAGTTACGGGCAACCCTTCTATATGACAGTTGCTGCTGTCTCGCTCGGCTTAGCCCCCTGGATGCTCAGAGCTGTGGGGTTTTCAGCCTAAGGTTCTGAGACTAGGGGGAGGGGTATTCAAAGCTGAAAATGATCCATTTCTCTAAATCAATATTATGGGTTAAGTTAGCTTTTATGGGGGCTCTCAAGAAAATCTTATTATTATGAGTGATGATATTTTCCAAAGTGTGGTTGCATCAGAATCACCTGGTATTTAATCAAAATGCTGCTTTTTGGATTCCATCCCAGATTCAGAATCTCTGGTGGTGGAGCTCAGGGATCTATTTTTAACAAGCCTCCTCTGCTATTCCTTCGTGCATTAAAGTTTGAGAGCATTTGATTTATACATTACTTCTCTGGGAAAAATGTACTCCCGGGCCCACCCACTCGGCTTCAAGGTATACCTTTGGAATTTAATGTGTGGCTACATGGGGCCTTGCCCATATGCGATATCAGTGGTCTGGATGACAGTCATTTTAAAAGTGTAGAGCTAACAACTGTGAGCAGGTTATGGATCAGAGTACTTGGATTAATTAAATTCTAAGGTGAGTGGGGGCTATATGAAGATGGAACACAGAACAGGGGTAGAAGGTGAAGGGACAGGAAAGTGAAGCAACAGGAATAATTTAAGCTTCTGTACCCCAACATCAGCTGGTTATTCTGCCCCTGGACATTTGGAGATGAGGGCTCAAACCCTGGAGCCATCCCCTGGATTGTTGCCAATACTATTCCCAAGATTCCAGCAAATTCTGGGGACTTAACTCCCAGGGTTGTTTCTGGGGAAATCCCTTTTTTCTGTTCTGCTTCTTGGAATGGTCCTTTATCTCTCTGTCTGGTATGGCAGGCTCTTTTTCCTTGATCCCTCCAGCCACAAAGAATCATTTCCTAAGCCAGAATTTTTATTAGAGGATTGTGGAACCAAAGGCAAGCATCACATCGCCACATCACACATCACAGAATATAACTTAACAATCATGTGTTAAACATTCCCATCCTTAGAGGGGTTTTTGGCTACACATCACAAGGGGATGTGTTCCTGGTCAAGCCACTTCCTATTGTAAACCCAGCCTCTCTCTATCTTGCTAGCTTCTCTGTCTCCTTTGTCTCAGCCATTTCTCTGCACTTGCTCTCAGGCACTCTAAATTCTCCTCACTCTCTTATTCAGAAAGCATCAACACTCTAGAGCCCCTACTCCCAAACTCACACTGTAGGACAACCTTGAGCATTTGAGATGTCCAGCACCAACCAAGGTGCTTGGCTGAGCAAAAGTCCCCCC